>CAUYON010075607.1:0-17618 GCA_963573935.1 Arctocebus calabarensis
GTCCCAGCTACTAGGGAGGCTGAGGCAAGAGAATCGCTTAAGCCCAAGAGCTGGAGGTTGCTGTGAGCAGTGTGACGCCACGGCACTCTACCCAGGGCAATAAAGTGAGACTCTGTCTCTACAAAAAAAAAAAAAAAGAAAGCAATGGTAACATTTTATGAGCACAGGGACCCTTCAATCATCTTGAAATAGTTTCCTCCTGAGGTACAAGCAACATCCATCCTCTTCTCCTCTGGCAAAGGGTTACAAAAACCTTTCAGAAATGGTTCTTGAGGAGCTGGGGTCTGCAGGTGGCTGCTTTTATTCCTCCTTCAGGCCAAGCATCCTGTCTTTCTGACCCTGAGCTTGCTTTTGTACATTGTTAAGCAGAACATGCAATGGAATAATGGGTTAGTTTTCAGGTATTTCAATAGTGCCCTTTCTTACTGTTTTCATTACAATAATGAATGTCAGTCTTCGATCCAATGTGACTGAAGGTTAATTGGTAAGCTTTTTTCTGGAAGGCATTGTCAGTATGGGAGTTGTCAGGCCCTGCTGTGTGCTGCTGCGAGTTGCAGCCATGGAGAGAGACCGGCAGAACCAGCCTGATTAGCACTGTGATTATTTCATAGACGATATAATCAGGCGGAGGTACTACAACAATAAGGTGTCTGTCTCCTTTTCAAATGAAGCATAAGAATAGGCCACAGGGAAGGAGGACTCAGGAGGGGGTGGAATGCTTCACCCCAAATCAAACTCCAGTGATCCTAGAAGAGTCTGGTGGGATCTCCGTTCTACACAGGGGGCAATGCTAATTTAAATCAGACACATTAAGAAGCAAGCTAAATACAACCACCTAGAGCCCTTTTCAGAATAAGCTAGGGTATAAACAAGGAAACAGAGAGACAAAGGGCATAGTATGTTTTGTAAAACAAATATTCCAAACCAAAAGAAAAAAACCTGTCCTCTTTTCTAAGCCCAGTCTGACAGCCATTAGCCTCCTCTCAAAAATGTGCTGAATAGGCTGAGCTGTGAAAAATCAATCCTAGTGGACAGCCTTGTTTTGCAACTTTTCTCTGTGGGCATTCTTCTTCTGAAGGATATACCAAAAGATTCAGAGGTACATTAACTCTGTCATGACCATTAGGATTTCATTTAGTAAAATGTTGCTGCAGTTGAAGCATGCACTTGTGTGTCACTTTGCAAGTCCTTAATGAGGCAACACAAGAATGACTATATCCTAATGGCATCCAAGGGTCAGTGTACTTTAGAAACTTTTGTTTTGTTTTATTTATTTATTTATTGAGACAGACTCTCACTTTCTTGCACTTGGGAGTGCACCATGGCATCATAGCTCAAAGAAACCTCAAACCAAACTCTTGGGCTCAAGCCATCCTCTTGCCTCAGCCTCCCAAGTAGCTGGGACTACAGACGCCCACCTATATATAAAGCCCGGCTAGTTTTTGAGATGGAGTCTCCCTCTAGCTCAGGCTGGTCTCAAAAATCCTGAGATGAGGTGATCCACTGCCTCGGCCTCCCACAGTGCTAGGATATGAACCATTGCACCTCGCCTTACAAACTCCCACAGTCCTATTAGGACTCCTTTGCCATCTGAAGAAGAGCAATATAGCTGCAGAGGAAATAATTTTTCCAAATTGACAGGAGGCCTGTTAGCCATCGCGCCTCTTTGAACCCATTTAACACCCTCTCCTGCACTCTGCTTGGCTACTCTCCTCAACACCCAGAATGTGCTATTCTCCTACTATTATAATTGTCTTTAGCACCTACTTCTCTACTGAATAAAACTACTTCCTTGTCTCAAAGTTCTACTGGAGATTACGTCTTGTAGCAAACCGCCCCAGCCAGCACCACCAGGATATGGTCATTTCATTTTTACCACCAAACTTTTATTTTAATTTGTATGGATTGCATCAAACTGGTGGGTGTGTATCTGGAAAATTAAACATATATCACACAAACACTCATGCCCACCCATGTATTCATGTGTTTCTAGATTTGTTGCTTGTGAAGGACTTCATTCGAGGTGTTTCAAAAGTTACCTTTTGCTAGCATAGGACCTGGTTGGAAAATGAATAATTTCTTTTTTGTTGTTGTTGTTGCAGTTTGGCCAGGGCTGGGTTTGAACCCACCACCCTCGGTATGGGGCAGGTGCCTTACCCACTGAGCCACAGGCACCACCTGGAAAATGAATAATTTCTCAAGACAGAAGCTCGGGGGGGGGGAATCAAGCAAGAAATTTTGTTTTTCCACTGTCATCCTTTACTTTTGCTTTTCTTTCATTTCTCATAAAACGACATTCCTTGAGTCTGTATCACTTCCAAACATTCCCTAAAAATGTCATTTTACAGAAAGGGCTATTCATTCCCTTTGCAACCTCATGACCCTTAGCAATAATGCCAGAAATTTTCAGGTTGAGGGCAGAACCAAACATGGGAAGAAAGTTGCTCTTTTGTGTTCAAATCGCAGTAAGCTAACATATAAATGTATATGCATGCACACACATTTAACCACTCATTTATAACGTGCTTGAAAAGAAAAAATGTGCTTAGGAAATAACTTTTCATAACACTATTCTGAAGGCTTGGAGCACACTAACTTTAAAAATAGAAACTCTTTTTGTGGCAGGATTTTGTTTGTAGAAATTATATATACTTTGGATGGAAATAGTGAACTATAGATTCAATATCAATAGAAACTAACTTCATGGATACATTTTCCATTCTTTATTCAAGCCTTGCATTACCCAGGATCTGGTACTGTGTTAGAACAATGAAGGGTGATAGCTACAGAGACAATAATTTTACCAAAGTGACAGGAGGCCCTTTGACCATTGTCCCTCTTTGAACCCATTCACTTTTTATTATGGACCCCTGCAGCAGAATTTTGGAAAAGCAACAATAGCAACATCATTTCCCAAAGAAAGTCCAACACAAAAACTTGGAAATTTTGACAGGTGGAATTCAATATTCACCACATTTAGTAAGCACTTTTCCTTAGTCTTAATGTGATCAAATGTACTAAGCATGCTATTTGCTATAAAACACAAATTCTTCCTTGAAAATGAGTTATATGATTTTTTCCTCTTAATCTCCTTTTCTAGCTTAGAAAACAATAGATTGCTGTTGAATTCCATTATATAGCTTTCTAGTAAACACAAACAAAAATGGATAGAAATACCTGATTCCCTCAGCTGACAATATTTGCTACTGAGTATGCCTCTGGTTACCATCAACCAGAATAATTTTTTGATCTGTAGAATTTTTCAAAAGAATTCATCAAATTCATTTTCTACTATTGGCCCAAGTACATTATGGACATCTGAACGCAAAAGTAGCAATATCACATGCTAAATCAATCTTCTTGGATTATTCAATATTTATTCATGTTTTGGTTCTATTTGGTATTGAGTCAGATTTTAATATAGTGAATACGCTTTTTTCTCAGCCTAAAACAATGAATTTTAGGTCCATTGATTTCAAAAGTCTCACTCTCACCCCTACCACACACACCCAATAATCATTATAGGCAGCTCCCCGTTAAAACTCTAAGTACAGAGCCACAGATTTTATGGTATTGGGGACATCATTCGGTTTGGCCATTTAGGGATAACGAAATGACAGAAAGGATGTGTGGTTGCCCTTAGCAACTACTGCATCACACGCTATTTGTGTTATCTGTGAGCTACAAGGCATCACCTTTCTTTAAGAAACAGAAAAGTGCATATATATACTATACCCCATTGGAGTTTCCAGCTAATCACAGATTCTACAACAATAATAATATAAGAAGTGGTACATATATTCCTTTGGTTTTACCTTATGTGAATATTTTCAAAATATAACACTTTATTTTGCGTTGTTTTTCAGAAAGCACCCCACTGAATGATATTTTTATGGAAAAAATGAGATGCAGTGGAGCATTGGATTTGATTGCAAATGAAGCCTGTTTAAAACAACAATAACTACTTCAGTCAATAATTTGAAAGACTCCCCATTATGAAAATCTGGTTTTCAGATGATTTGCTCTCCAATTTCTCAATGTGCATATATTAATTTTTTTCCTGTAAAAGGTCACAGCACACAATGTTTTTTAGAATAGGACATTGAACTAGAAATATCAATTTTCATACAAGCTACTCAGAACTTAGTCAAATAATGTTTGAAAAATTTTATAGGCCAAAAGGAAATTGTTTTGTGCCAGCTTAGCTAATTAGAACTTGATTTTTAATAGTCTCACCTCTGAAAGTTAAGTATTTCCACTGTGGGTTGGCTGACCTACCTGTTCTTTCAAAAAGGCAATTATAATAATGAATTGGTAATTTTTCCCAGATAATCCTCAAAACTTTAAGCACTTCTCAGTATAAAAATAAATAATATTCTTCAAATTGCCTATAAACAAAAAATTCAACTGAAGAGTTTCTTTTTTAATTTTAAAAAGTGGAATAACATTAAAGAAAATGTGTGAGTTGAATAATTCCTCTCCAATGTGAAACCCTGCAGTCATTAGAGTTGTTGGCAAGTAGTGTTTCTCCACCTTCAGTACACGGTTGGACTGCACTGTATATCCTTCCCCCTTTGCATTTACTTGAGATCATGTGACTTACTTTGGCCAATAAAACATGAATAGAAAGGACATGTGTTACTTTATAGATGAAGCCTTAATAGCCAGTGCTCATTTTCATACTTTCTCTTTTCCTACATCCACAAGAATTGGGGAAGCAGATCACAAGAGTTAATATTCTAGGAATGGCCCCATCTGAAGACAAGAATTTTAGGGTTGTCAGTTACTGAAATGTAATGTAGCACAATGAAAGTAAAAATGAAAAAGAAACAAAAACCCTGAGGCTATATAATCTTAATCACTGTGGAGGTTAGACCAATTTTGTTTAATCTTTGGTTTACAAAGTTGAAGATAGGTTTTTGTCTTTTCCCCCAGGACCTTATAGGAGGATTACAAAAACAGCCTCATCCCTCCTTTTATGCTCATTCTTTTACTGCCCTCTACTTTGATTCTGGGTTTCCCCATTTGACTCCCTTTGGGATGTGAGCAAAAGTGAAACAAGAAGAACTTAGAAAATGATTATGTATCGGGCATGTCTTTACTCCTTTTTCTTTTCCATTTAGCTTAGAATATGCCTGATGAGACACACATGAAACACAACCAAGTTGCCCTAGTCATCCCAGCCCAGGTCAGAACACACACAGCCAGCCAGAACCCAGATATGTGAGAGAACTCAATCAATACAACAAAACCTCTAGAAAACCACCTTAGAAACACGAGTAATAAACACTTCTATGCCAAGGATATTTTGTGATTGATAGAAGACATCATTATAGAATCATACAACTGATATTCCCACAACCCCCAACCCACTGTCCCTAAGCTCTGCTGAAATATTATTCCCTCCAGTAACTCCATACTTGCTGTCTTTTCACAATTTTCCCTTCTATGTTCTCCATAATAAGTCATTTCCCCAGGATATACATGGTACAAGTTACCTTTTGTAAAACTTGTGGTAGTTAACCTTCATCTTGCTGGCATCTTTGTTCTATTATCAGTCTCTTCCAACCCGCCTACCCTTCTGGTCTCAACGTAAGTAGAAACAAAGTCTTCTACCCAAAGTGTGTGTGTGTGTGTCTTTGTGCAAAAAGTATGTTCAAAGCTATAGTCTTCTCGCTTTTAATCGAGACAACTGGCCCAGTGGGAGAATTAATTGTGCATATTTTATACTTCAGCTAACACTAAAGTGGGTCTTCTATTTTTCCTAACCCTACAACTGAATGTAAGTTAAGGAAGGAAAAACATTGCCGGAGGCAAATGGCATCTAATATTTTAGAAACTTATTTGACGATTTGTTGCGTTTTGTTTTCTCTTCTTATAAGTGCATTAGAGTTATATTTACTTGGTTGAGTTTATACGTAAGAAAGGCAAACTGCATTTCTCAGAACAATTATAAGGCAAGGAAAGAAAAAGGTATTTTGGTGTTCTAAAATACTTTATTTTACAGATTTCTTAAGACTCCCTTAATCCATTATGGCATTCTAATTATAAAAATAGTCTCATTCTTTTCCAAAAGATGTTAAAAGCGACTTTAGGACATGCTTCAGACAAGTCAATATTATGTTGAACCAACATTACTCCCAAAAGTTAGAGTCCACTACCATTTTATTTCAGTATATTTTTTTTCTTGCAGATTTAAAATCTCAGTTTGGCAATGACCTTTCAAGAACATGAAACTACTTTTTCCTTCCTATTTTGTCTTCTCCCATCTAGAAACTATTGATACTTCTATCCTTTCAGTAAGCACGTAACTTACTGACTACAGTGACTACATTCCCACTTTTTGTTCTATCAACATCAAAGATAATATTATTAGCTTGTTAAGAGAAGTTTTAGTCATTTTATGCCACTTTTGGGATAAAATTACAAAAGTCCAATCTAAAAACACAAAACTAAAGCCCGGAAGGAGAACCACAAAGAGTAAGGTTGGGTTTGGGTTTTCAGAAAGCAAACAAAGCTTCTTTGAAGAGCCTCACTCTGCATGCATCTCTGCTTCCATATGTATTTACTAGGGATAAGGGTAGTTTCAACTAATTTATAAACGCTAATAGTGTGCCTGACAATCAACTGTCATTTACTCATTGTAAATCCACTAAGTCTATCAAAAGAGAATCACAATTTTGGAGCACAGTTAAACACTTTGCATATTTTCATAGCAAATTAGCACTTGGTTATTTAACACAGGTGTTTCTGTAATTGAACTACTTTAGAAAAATTCAATGCTCAATGGCCCTCAAGCACTTCCACCTGTCAGTATATTGGCCCGTTATTAGTATACCAAATGAAATGATAAAATGTGTAGAATGTTAACTGATTAAAGACTTAGTTTTGCTTATTTTGGTTCTGGTTATCGCTTCCTTGTCACTTCATTCATGTTAAGCACATTTTCACACACCAGACCCTCCAAAAATAGATGAAGTTGTTGATGATATATTTATCAGGAAATACAGATGTTATATTGAAATCCTCATTTAAAAAATTAAAGAACAAAGTTAAGTATGTTATAAATCTGTTTTTGAAGAAGAATAAAGCAGGAGAGAAAACCACTGGACTATGTAGCAATATTTTTCCAGGATACAATGTTCTAAAGGATGCTGAAATGATAGTTCATTGCAAGGTATTAAATAATATTTTTCAGCCAGTAAAAACAAAAATAGGCACAAAATTGGGGGTAGGGGTGCGTAACATTGTGCTATGGGAAAATGCAAAGTATATAAATAAAATAAAGCATGGTTGCTGCCTCCCAGAAAACCTTGTCAACTAGTTTAGAATCCAAACCAATATGAAATATAATTAGTGAACAACAGGATGCTAGGGGTTAAAAGCAGGGTGAAACTGTAGGTGAACTTTAGAGAATTTGAAAAGAAAAGAGATGATCTTCTTTGAGAGTCAGTAACAATTACCACTAACAAAAGTTCACAGACAGAATAAACATGGGGAAAGTATAAACTATTAGAGCGGTAGGGACTGGACAAACGAGGTACCAGTTTTGTTACATTGAACTTTTCAAATTTTATTATTTTTATTATTATTTCTAAGTATTTAAAAATGTTTATTATAATTTATTTGTCCTATGAGTGATTTCAAAATCCATTTTTAATTTCTAAAAGTATCAATGTCTTTTCTTCCTCTTTTTGTTATTGATAACCCAACTTAATTATATTGTCATCAGAAACTAATCTGCATGATATACACTCTAAAATAATAGACGACTTCTTTATGATTTGATATGTCTTCAATTTTGATGAAAATTCTATGTACATCTAAGAAGAAAATATACACTCTAGCTGTTGAATACAGGGAGACCCACATGCAAGCACATATAATACATATACATCTATTAAATAAATAAAGGTATTAATTATATTTTTCAAATCTTCTGTAACTTTATTAAACTATCTCCTTAACCTATCAATTATTAAACTATATCTCATTAACATTTCAATTGAGAGGTCTGTTGAAATCTTCTGCTTAAAATGATGGAATTATTTCTTCCTGAAATTATGTCCATTTTGTTTTGTATCTTTAAGCTGTTACTAGTTACATGCACATGATTAGTTTATCATCATGCAGTGACTCTTTTTACACCTAGTATTTTATCTTGAAATATCTTTTGTCTGTTATTAGTGGAGCCATGCCAACCTTATTTAATATTTGCTAGTATAGTTACTATTTGTCTAGAATCTATTTTTCAATGCTTTTAATTTTAAACTGACTATGATTTTATGTACTAGCCATGTCTCTTTTAAGTAATGTTCAGATTTATTTTTTAAAACCAGTTTGACAAATTTTATTCTACTAATGAGTGAGTTTAAGCAGTAACATGTATTGTGACTTACTGACATTTGAACTTGAGTTTGTTTCTAAAATCTTTGTACTTTCCTTTTCTTCCAATGAAAGTAAATCAGTAAACTCTCAAGGGTGTTAGAACTCCTTAATGCTAATCGCTTGCTCCTAATTTACACAATACTGTTGTTCAATATTTTAGTTATCTTCCAGTTAACCTCACACATTGCATACTATTATTATTATTTCATAAAGGTATATACTTATATATATGTGTCACTACTTTCTGTTTGCTCTATTTACTTTTTCCTATCAGACATTACTTCTAGGGTGATTTTCCCTCTGCCTAAGAGACTTCTCCAGAATTCCTTTATTAAAATTCTTTTCTTCTTTTATTTGAGACTGAGTCTCACTATGTCACCCTTGGTAGAGTGCTCTGGTGTCACAGCTCACAGCAACCTTAAGCCCAGCAAACTCTTGGGCTTAAATAATTCTCTTACCTCAGCCTCCCAAGTAGCTGGAACTTACAGGTGCCCCCCAAAATGCCCAACTATTTTTTGGTTGTAGTTGTCATTGTTCTTTGGCAGGCCTGGGCTGGGTTTGAACCCGCAAGCTCCGGTATATGTGTCTGACACCCTAGCCGCTAAGCAACAGGCGCCAAGCCCTTTATTAGTATTCTACTACTGATAAACCTTCGTATATTTTATTCATTTCAAAATGAAGCTTTTCACTCGTATTACTGATAACAGTTTCCTGGGTACATAATTATAGGTAGAGAGTGATTTTCTCTCAATAGTGTTAAGGTATTATTCCACTCTCTTCTGGATTTCATTATTATACTTAAGAAAGGTCTGCTATTATTCTAATTGTCCATGCTTTGTATATAACTACTCTTCCTTTGGACTTTCATACAATCTTTTCATTTTTTATTTTCTTTAGGAGCACTACTATATCCATAAGTATGAATTTTAACAATTATGCTGGGCATCTTTTGGACTTTTTGAATCTGTGGAATCTTTTAATAGTTCTGAAAAATTTGCATCCATTATCTATATAAATATAGCTTTTCTCCATTCTCTAAGTTCTTTCCTTGTGGTATAATTATTTATATTATACATTCTCTTTTTATCCTATATGCCTCTAAAATGTCCTCTCTAAGCTCACTCTGGGTAATAACATTCTCATTTACTATTTTCTTTGCAGTTGTTTATTGCCTGCTCTAAAATCTATGTTGTAAGTGTTTAACAACTATTTTTATATTTCTTAAGGTTGTATTTGATAGGTAAGCAAATATTACTAGTCAATTTAACAATTTTTCAGCATTTGCTTATTCAAATATGATCTTTTGTATCAATAAACAATACATGGTTATGTACAATGCTTGAATTTCTTCTTTGAGACAGAGTCTCACTTTGTCACCCTCAGTAGAGTGCCATGGCATCACAGCTCACAGCTCACAGCAACCTCAAAACTCTTGGGCTCAAGTGATCCCCTTGCCTCACTCAGCCTCCCAAGTAGCTGGGACTATAGGCTCCCACCACGACGCCCAGCTATTTTTAGAGACAGCATATTGCTCAGGGTCAGGCTGGGCTCAGCCTCCCACAGTGCCAAGATTACAGGTGTGAGCCACTGCTCTGACTCAATGCTTAAAGTTCTTAAGGGTTAAAATCTATTATTCTTATAGTAAAGAGTGAGTCAGGGGGCGGCGCCTGTGGCTCATTCGAGTAGGGTGCCAGCCCCATATACTGAAAGTGGCGGGTTCAAACCCAGCCTCGGCCGAATTGCAAAACAGAAAAATAACCAGGCGTTGTGACAGGCGCCTATAGTCGCAGCTACTATGGAGGTTGAGGTAAGAGAATCACCTAAGCCCAGGAGTTGGAGATTGCTGTGAGCTGTGTGATGCCATGGAACTCTACCGAGGGCGAAAAAATGAGACTCTGTCTCTACCAAAAAAAAAAAAAAAGAGTAAGTCAGGTATTTTATTTCCATTGTAATTGCCATTCAAATCTAAGCTCTACAGATATTAATTAAAGAAAAGTTAAAGGCATAATACATGTGAGTTTTTTGTAAAAAACTTACATAATAACCTTAAGTCAACCAAGAGATAACTGGAGAAACTACATGAAAAGATGGTCAGTAGCATTGAAAATATTTAACACCATAAATAAAATCATAGGCTAAGTTAAACATTAAAAATCATTCAAAACTGATGATGCATGAGGCGGCGCCTGTGGCTCAAGGAGTAGGGCACCGACCCCACATGCCAGAGGTGGTGGGTTCAAAACTCAACCCCAGCCAAAAAAAAAAACAAAAAAAAACTGCAAAATGATGTATGCCTTATTAATACTAAGCTAATAGAACTACAAAAAAACAGGAGAACAGGCGAATAAAGTAGAGGCAGTATGAAGAAAAGATTCACTGATGTTAATAAAGGTTAAAGAATATAATTTTAAAATTACAGATCAATTTTACTGTAGAAGTGATATACTCACATTTCTGCAGAAAGGCATGTTTTACAAACAACGTAGTTTAGAATTTCCAGTGATAATAAAAGGAGATAGATTTGTCAGTTGTTATCATTCAAAATTCCTTATAGACAACTTACCCACTTGATACAATACTATGAATGGACCATTCCAACTATTTTTCCTTGGTAAGCATAACACTACGTAAGGATACACTCAGAAAAATATTATTAACTAATGCTAAATGGTGAGAAAAATACAAGGAAGTGAAAACGAAATGGTTAGGGCACTGGCCATATGTGCCAAGGGTGATGGGTTTAAACTCAGCCCGGGTCAGCTAAACAACAATGACAATTGCAACAAAACAATAGCCGGGTGTGATGGCAGGCGCCTGTAATCCCAGCTACTTGGGAGGCTGAGGCAAGAGAATCAGTTAAGCCCAGGAGTTTGAGTTTGCTGTGAGCTGTGACACACGACAAAGTGAGACTCTGTCTCAAAAAAAAAGAAAAAATGTATATATATATATACACATTTTAGGAAAGGAGAAAATTGTAATATTCAAGTCATATTTGACCTCTGCAATTATAAGAGATACAAAATACAATATGTAAGATAATAAACATTATCATTAAGTATTATAAATTTTGCATGTGTTCAATAAAACTTTATGAGTATTACAATTTTAATAACATTTTTTACTTTCTTAAAATGTGTATTCCTTTTCTTGGCCCCCTCTGTAGAAGTTACAAAAAGAAAAAGAAAAAGAAATAACAGGATAACCATACCAAAAAAAAAAAAAGAAAAAACAAACAACAGCAAGAGAGAAAAAGAGAACTAAAACATGAACAAAAAATAATTAACAGGGGCGGCTCCTGTGGCTCAGCGAGTAGGGCGCCGGCCCCATATACCAAAGGTGGCGGGTTCAAGCCCGGCCTCGGCGGAACTGCAAAACAAAAAAATAGCCGGGCGCTGTGGCGGGTGCCTGTAGTCCCGGCTACTAGGGAGGCTGAGGCAAGAGAATCGCTTAAGCCCAAGAGCTGGAGGTTGCTGTGAGCAGTGTGACGCCACGGCACTCTACCCAGGGCGATAAAGTGAGACTCTGTCTCAATAAATAAATAAATAAATAAATAAATAAATAAATAAATAAATAAAATAATTAACAACATGGGGGTAGTAAATCCTTCCCCATTAATAATTACTTTTAATGTAAATGTATCAAACTTCTAGCGGTTGAAGGGATTAGAAAAAGTGATCCAACTATATGCTCTTTACAAAAAATTCATTTTAAATTTAAAAACACACAGATTGAAAATTACAAAATGACAACAAAAAGTTATGCATATGGCAACCAAAAGAGATTAGTTTAAACTGTCACAAGAGACAAACAAGGCTATTATATAATGATAAAGGAGTAAATTCTTTTTTTTTGAGACAGAGCCTCAAGCTGTCACCCTGGATAGAGAGCTGTGGCATCACAGCTCACAGCAACCTCCAATTCCTGGGCTCAAATGAGTCTCTTGCCTCCACCTCCCAAGTAGCTGGGACTACAGGTGCCTGCCACAATGCCTGGTCATTTTTTGGTTGCAGCCATCATTGTTGTTTGGCGGGCCTGGGCTGGATTCCAACCCACCAGCTCAGGTGTACGTGACTGGTGCCTTAGCCTGTTGAGCCACAGGCGCCCAGCCGATAAAGGAGTAAATTCAACAGCAAGTCATAACAATTATAAATTTACAAGCGCCCAACATCAGAGCACTTAAATAAAGCAAATATTTTCAGAACTGAGAAGAGAAATAGATAATAATACAATAGTAAGAAAATACACCTCCCACTTGTAATAATGGAGACAACAACCAGACACAAATATCAACAAATGAAAAGCACACTTGAATAAAATTATAGGCCAAATGAGCTTAACAGACACATATAGAACATTTAATCCAATAGCAGACATTCTTCTCCAGAACAGATAGATCACATTAGGTAAAAAAAAAAAAAGAAGTCTTAACAATTGACAAGATTAAAGTCATAGTATCTTTTCTGAATACAACAGAATGAGATCAGTAGTAGAAGGAAAAAAAGGAAAATTTACAAATAAACAACACATCAGTGAACAATAATTGGGTTAAAAATAAATCAAAAGAGAAATTAGAAAATATCTAAAAACAAAATGAAAATACAACATAAGAAAATTTGGGGCACAGCAAAATTACTCTTAAGAAGTAAGTAGTCTGGCTTGACACCCACAGCTTAGTAAGTAGGGTGCTGGCCACATACACCAAGGCTGGCAGGTTCAAGTCAGGCCCAGGCCTGCTAAAAATCAATGACAACTGCAACAAAAAAATAGCCAGCCATTATGGCAGGTGCCTGTAGTCCCAGCTACTTGGGAGGCTAAGGCAAGAGAATCGCTTAAGCCAGTGGTTCTCGATCTGTGGATCACAGGGGACATCTAAGACCATCCTGCATTTCAGATATTTACATTACAATTAATAACAGTAGCAAAATTACAGTTATGAAGTAGCAACGAAAATAATTTTATGGTTGGGGATCACCACAACATGAAGAACTGTCTTAAAACAATAACTAAGTAAACGAGATGAGATATATATTAACCAGTGTGATATAAGCATTCCTAATTCTATATGAAATCAGCACATTATACCCCATAAATGCATTAATATATACATGATCTATGTGTCTATGATTTAATAAAAAAATTTTAAAAATCAGATAATGTTCCTAAGTATCACAAGAATGATTAAACAATCATCACAGGTACTTAGTACTTAATTGGAACCAGTAGATTACCAACAATAAGCTTGTATGAGCAAAAACATCAATTAAATTCAAAGAAGGAAGAGAGAAGAACTTGGGCAAATTTCAACCTAATGGGTATATTGCACACTTCCTTGATCAAAGACACAACTACATCCCAATCTTTCACCTTACAGAAACAATGTAACCAAATTGTATGTACCTCCTTATTAATCTGAAATTTGAAAAATAAAAACAAAAAGAAAAAAATTTTGGGGGGGCAGTTTTTAGCAGGGGCTGGGTTTGAACCCACCATCTCCAGCATAAGGGGGTGGCACCCTATTTCTTTGAGCCAC
Source organism: Arctocebus calabarensis (assembly GCA_963573935.1). NCBI lineage: Eukaryota > Metazoa > Chordata > Mammalia > Primates > Lorisidae > Arctocebus > Arctocebus calabarensis. Next base: position 13,919 of record CAUYON010075607.1, read on the forward strand.
AGACGCCGCCCAAAATAAAATTTTTAAAAAGAAATTTAAACTGGGATGATAGAAACAGAAAAGCACGGACAGATTAAAGAAGCACTGCAATAACATAAAGAAATCAATTAATGGGGCGGCTCCTGTGGCTCAGCGAGTAGGACGCCAGCCCCATATACCGAAGGTGGCGGGTTCAAGCCCGGCCTCGGCCGAACTGCAAAACAAAAAAATAGCCGGGCGCTGTGGCGGGCGCCTGTAGTCCCAGCTACTCGGGAGGCTGAGGCAAGAGAATCGCTTGAGCCCAAGAGTTGGAGGTTGCTGTGAGCAGTGTGACGCCACGGCACTCTACCTAGGGCGATAAAGTGAGACTCTGTCTCTACAAAAAAAAAAAAAAAAAATGTTTCGTATGTAGAGATCGGGTCTTGCTATGTCACCAGACTATTCTCCAACTCCTGGCCTCAAGTGATCCTCCCACCTCAGCCTCCCAAAGTTCTGGGATTTCAGGGATGAGCCACTATGCCTGGTCCTCCAATTTATCTCTTGAGGCTGGCCACTTCCTAGTACAAGTCAGGGCTCCAAAGCCAAGAAGATCTTTCTTTCTCTCTTACAACAAATAATGACCCAGATTTGCATCTTACTTTTCAGAATATCCTAGAAAAAATACTTAAAATTCAAAAGCTTCTGAGGCTTCTTACCTGAGCTTGTCAGCACTTTTTCTCATTCTTTTTGACTAAGCTGTTTGGGATGATTTGAAACTTCACTCATGTGCAGTTGCAATAGTAAGAGGGTTTCTATGAATGGAGCTCGTAGGTGGAATGGAAGCTCTGTAACCTCTTTGGGTCGTCCGGCCTTCGTCCCTATGAGAAGTTTTTGTGTGTTAAAATCCATTTCTTTTGGTGTTAGACACCTGGACGGGAGAAGAGTAGACAAAATCCTGGCCCCCAAAACAGCAGACGCTTATATTCCTATGAATTGGGAAGGAATTCCATTTGAGTTAGTGTTTCCCAAAGTTATCTTCTGATGAAACCCGCTTAATCAGATGTGTGAGGAACCCCCCAAAACTTACATTTTAAAATATAAGACCCCTCCCCAAATTTTATCAGCAGGTAAGAACAGGAAGGAAAAGAAGTTTGAACTCTAGACTTAATTCATATCATCTTAATCTTGGACTTGAGAGAGCCTTAAAGAATTTATAGTAATGATTTGATAAGATTAAATGTAAAGCGTCTAGGGAATATAATAGAAGGCTTAAAAAATGCCAAAGATTTTCCACCTTTAATGTTAAAGTTATTTATTTATTATTTTACAAACACTTTTATAGCACTTACCATGAGCCAGACAATATGCTTTACAAATATTTGCTCATTTAATCTTTATAGAACCTGGCAGCGATCCAGTAAGGTTAAGTTACTTGCCCAATGTCACATAGTCAGAATGACAGCTAGACTTGGGCTGTCTGGCACCAGATTGTTTGATAGAAACCACTATGCTATATGTGTTTTTAAAAAATCTCTTTTCACTTGGCCACAGAGCGAACCCTTTCTTCGTAATCATTGTAAAGTAAACAATTGAACAGCCTTGTCTGAATGATTTCAAATACTTCCCTGGTGGGGTCCAAATTAGGGATCTTGTACAAGGAGCCTGGTCTGACTTTCTCTTTTGATGGGAAAACATGCCTATTGTTATGGCAATCCCAAATGCTGTGTGGAAAAGCTTTAAAGAACAGACTCTAATCCCTTTGTTTCTCCCTCCAAATGTTGAAACAAACCTAAAAGGTCTGCTGATTCCTGACAGATTTGAGACTCCCTGCGTTTCAAATATTTCAGACCAGCTTGGGAGCAAACACATGATATTCTTCTTCTTTCTCTTGCATGGTTTATTTTTAAAACATGCATCTGGCTGCTTTTTCGTTCCCCAGAAGGCGGAGGGAAATTGCTCTAAGGCAATGGCCCGGGAGGCCTTCGGATCACAGCTTCTCCCTGCTGGCAGCAGCAGCTCTGTCTGGATCATGAACATGACCTTAGCCTCTTCCCAGGCTGAGCTCTGAAGAATCCTCTGACCTGCTAGGTTTCTCACAGACAAGCATGGGAAAGAAGGTGTTGGTGACTTGTATGCATTTATCTTCCCTAAGGAGCATCTGGTCACTGGCTGATTGTTCTAACAGCGACCCCCTTTCTGGCTCCAAGAGCCCATTGTCACGGTGCCACAGCATTACTGAGCATTTGCTATGTGTCAGACCCTGAGCTAGACATGACTATACAGCTCTACAAAATAGGTATCATAATCCCCTACTTTTCAAAATTAGAGAGCGAGGATCAGGAGACCTAAGTGTTGTCCATGTCCATGGCTGTGCAGGTCAGGGGAGCAGAAGGGAAGCTCGGAGACCAGGTTTGACATCTCTGCTCACTCCACCACCCAAGTAGTAAGCAGGATTCTTAATATAGCACCCCAGGTAGTCTGTGCAGGAGCAAACGAGCAGCAAATGTGTTCAGGGCAGCTGGGAAAGACTATTTGTAGCACAAGATCTCGTGGCTTGATTATATGCGTTGCTTCATGATTTTCTTGGAGAAGCCTAAATCCTGCCCTGAAGTGCACAGTGTGAAATTCAAATAGCCTTTTGGGATTGCAAATACACTTTCACTAATGGCCTTCATCAAGGAAGAGCTTATGACTCCAAACAGGTGGTTCATGCTAATGGAATAGCATCCTACGGCTGCTAGCTATTTTCCCAAAGGAGCCATAGCTGTGACTTCTGTGTGCAGCAGAAGGCAAGACAGCTCTCGTTTGAGATATGGTTCCAATCAGGCCCCTTGTCTCCATCCCAAATGTCACTATATTCCCTTGGTCATTGTCATTGAAATGCCTTCCACCAGAATTCTCATGTCCCTGGGCTTGTCCCCTCAGCACTGGTGTCCACCTGGCTGCCAGATTACTGTTCTGAAAAACCAATCTGAGCGTGCCGCTCCCTTGCCTCAGACCTTCTGATGGTGCCTCACCGGCTTCAGGGTCAAGTGTAATGTCCTTAGTGTAGAGCAGGTAGTCCATGGTGATTTCTTCTCCAGAAGTTCTAGAGCACATCCCCTCCTGCCGGTGCCCCATACTCTGTCTCGGAGTGCACTTGCTGTAATTGAAAAGTGCTGCACTATTTTAATGCTCTGCGTGCTTGGCTGTGCTGTTCCTTCATCCGGGAATGCCTGCTGCCAACTTTGCCCATGTGGTGAGCTAGTCATGTTTACACACAACTCGAAGGACCCCTCCTTACCTGCCTCCCCAGCCAAAGATCTTATTCTTTCTCCCGTGTATCCCAAGCACCCACACAAGACGCCGACATAACTCATATCATTCTGTGCTGCACTGATTGCCTGTGAGGCTGGGAGTGCATCTTTAGCACCTAGCACACAGCCTAGCCTGAGATCAGAGCTTAGGAATGGCTTGTTGAGAAATGGACAAGTAGGCTCAGCACCTGTGGCTCAACGGGCTAAGGCGCCAGCCATGTACACCTGAGCTGGCAGGTTCGAATCCAGCCCGGGCCTGCCAAACAACAATGACGGCTGCAACCAAAAAATAGCCAGGCGTTGTGGCGGGCGCCTGTAGTCCCAGCAACTTGGGAGGCAGAGGCAGGAGACTCGCTTGAGCCCAGGAATTGGAGGTTGCTGTGAGCTGTGATGCCACAGCCCTCTATCCAGGGTGACAGCTTGAGGCTCTGTCTCAAAAAAAAAAA
>CAUYON010075611.1:0-81381 GCA_963573935.1 Arctocebus calabarensis
CAAGGAAATGCCATGAAGGATATCTGTAACAGTATGATCAAAATATTTCTGAATGTATATGAATCGTGCCCTGTGATTGCACCAATGTACATAATTATGATTCAATAAAATTATTAAAAAAAAAAAAAAAGAAAAAGAAAAGAAAAAGGCAACACTGCCTGGAGGCGCAGAGAGGCCAATGAAAGACTTGCAACCAATTCAGAGCATATTTATACCCCTCCAGGCCTTTGTGTATCCATCTCTCTTTCACTTCTTTATGAGAGGGACCCACTTCTACTCTCTTTGGAAGTGCTCTAAATTTTCTCTTCATTCTTTCTAAATAAAGTCTTTCTTAGTTACATTAAAACTTGTACAGGATGGCTCGGCGCCTGTAGCTCAGCAGCTAGGGTGCCAGCTGAATACACTGGAGCTGGCAGGTTCAAATCCATCCTGGGCCTGCCAAACAACAATGACAACTACAACCAAAAAATAGCTGGGCATTGTGTCAGGGGCCTGTACACCCAGCTACTTGGGAGGCTGAGGCAAGAGAATCGCTTAAGTCCAAAAGTTTGAGGTTCCTATGAGCTGTCACCACAGCACTCTACCAAGGGTGACATAGTAAGACTCTGTCTCAAAAAAAAAAAAAAAAAAACTTGTGCAGGTTACTTTTGCTTTCTAGCCACAGAGCCTGTGCCACTCCAATTTTATTTTTAGTTTCTACTCACTTTTGCTTTCAATTACTGCTGTGCCTCAGTTGATCTTTCTAGCTCAGATGAGTAATTGAACCAGGTCAACTGGGTTTGGGGAACAGGGACCCCTGACCCACAACAACTTCCCAGCCCTAGACTCTCCATTAATATAATCTGACTATTTATTTATTTATTTATTTATTTATTTAAGACAGAGTATCACTCTGTTGCCCTTGGTAGAATGCTACCGTGTCAAACTCTTCAGCTTAAACAATCTTCTTGCCTCAGCTTCCCAAGTAGCATGGACTACAGGCACCCACCACAATACACGACTAATTTTTCTATGTTTAGTAGAGACAGGGTCTTGCTCTAGCTCAGGCTGGTCTCAAACTCCTGAGCTCAAGCAATCCATCCACCTCAGGGTGCTGGAATTACAGATGCCAGCCACCACATCTGGCCTGAGGCCAAGTTTTGTTGAATTTTTAGCCCTCAGCCTGAAAGCTTGGAGGGTTTATAGGAGGGGGGACTATAATGACTCTGGACTTGAAGAGATACAACTGAGGATGGCCCTGAGAAAAGTGGATATTCTACTTACTGAACAGCCCAACCTTGTTCTTGTGCCTACCCCAGAGGATGGAAGGAGGTAAATATAAATTTCCCAAGAGGAAGACTAGAGAATTCTTCTGTAGGAAAACTAACCAGCCCATAGTTGGGATCACCTGTTGGAATGGACAGGTGCCTACACAACACTCCAACATGACAAGTCCACCATTGACAAGACCGCCAATGCAAGTTCCACTTACAGCTTCAATCAGCCTGAGGACCTCTCCAACAAGAGCAGAGAGCCAAGAACACCAGACATCTGATGGAAGCCTTTGCCATGAGCACACCAAACTAAAACCAGAGGATCTCCCCCTTCAAAGAATCAACCCACAAACAAAGCTAAAGTTGGCAGCCCCAGATCTTACATTAAAGAGACAGCATTAAAAGGGAAATCTGTGGAAACAAAATTTCTCAAATTAAGTGACTGCGGAAATGAAAAGTCTGGAAGAAGAGATAAGGTAGAGTAGAATAAATGTCCCAAAAGCTAAGAGACAAAGAGGAAAAATTGGAGAGAACAGGATAAGAAAATTAGAGAACTGAGTTTGAGGAAGGCCAACAAATGAACAGAAGCTCCAGAAAAGAAAATGGTGGGGTGCATGGAGAAATAATTCTTTCTCTCCCCACCCTTTTTTGTTTTTGTTTTCTTTATTTTTTGGAGACAGACTCTCACTACGTCACCCTCAGGAGAGCACCATGATGTCATAGCTCACAGCAACCTCAAATTCTTGGGCTTAAGCAATTCTCTTGCCTTAGCTACAGGCATCTGACACAATGCCTGGATATTTTTGTTGTTGTTGTTGTCATTGTTGTTTAGCAGGCCTGGGCCAGGTTCAAACCTGCCATCCCAAGTGTATGTGGCCAGCGCCCTAACCACTGAGCTATGGACACTGAGCCTTTTTTTTTTTTTTTTTGAGACAGAGCCTCAAGCTGTCACCCTGGATAGAGTGCTGTGGCATCACAGCTCACAGCAACCTCCAATTTCTGGGCGCAAGCGAGTCTCCTGCCTCTGCCTCCCAAGTAGCTGGGACTACAGGCATCCACCACAACGCCAGCCGTCATTGTTTGGCGGGCCCAGGCTGGATTCGAACCCGCCAGCTCAGGCGTAGGTGGCTGGCGCCTTAGCTGCTTGAGCCACAAGCGCTGAGCCTTTTTTTTTTTTTTTTTTTTTAGACAGTGTCTCAAGCTGTTGCCCTAGGTAGAGTGCTATGGCATCATAGCTCACAGCAACCTCAAAATTTTGGGCTCAAGTGATCGTTTTGACTCAGTTTGTCTATTTTTAGTAGAGAGGGGGTTTTGCTTTTGCTCAGGCTGGTCTCGAACTTGTGAGTTCAAGCAATCCACCTGCGTCAGCCTCCCAGAGTGCTAGGATTATAGGCATGAGCCATCATGCCCAGCCTCTCTCCTCTTTTTTTTTTTTTTTTTTATTGTTGTTGCCCTTGGTAGAGTGCCACAGAGTCACAGTTCACAGCAACCTCAACCTCTTGGGCTTAAGTGATTCTCTTGCCTCAGTCTCCCAAGTAGCCGGGACTACAGGCTCCCACCAAAACCCATGGCTATTATTTGGTTGTTGTAGTTGTCACTGTTGTTTAGCAGGCTCAGGCCAGGTTCAAACCCTCCATCCCCAGTGTATGTGGCCGGCACCCTAACCAATGACCTATGGGCACCGAGCCCTCTCTCCCTTTTTATAAAATATTTCAGGTTGGTTTTTTTGTCTGTTTGAGACAGGGTCTTACTCTATTGCCTGGGCGAGAGTGCAGTAGCATTATCTTAACTCAGAGCCACCTCAAACACCTGGGCTCAAGGTATCCTCCTGTCTCAGCCTCCTGAGTAGCCAGCCACTATAATCTTGTGCCACTGTGTCAGACTAATTTTTTTTCATTTATTATGGAGATAGAGCCTCACTATGTTGCCCAGGCTGGTCTTAAACTCCTGACTTTAAGCAATTCTCCCAACTTGGCCTCCCAAAGTGCTGGGATTACAGGCATGAGCCACTATACCTAGCCAGGATGTAATTTGATCATACTTGGACATATAGAAAATGGGTTTCTACAATGTCAATGCAGCACATTTAAGAATACTGAAGACCCACACTACAAACTGGGAGTGAGAAGGGGAGTCATATACAAATAACTGGGAGGTTTTGTATATTTTTGAGACAGTGTCTTCTTATTCAGTCCCCCTGGGTAGAGAGTCTTCTTAATCTGTCCCCCTGGGTAGAGTGCCATGGCTTCATAACTCACAGCAACCTTAAACTCTTGGGCTCAAGTGGTCCTCTTGCCTCAGCCTCCTGAGTAACTGGGACTACAGGCGCCCACCATCATACCCGGCTAATTTTTCTATTTTTAGTAGAGACAGAGTCTCGCTCTTTCTCAGGCTGGTGCTGAACTACTAAAGTCAATCAATCCACTATCTTTGGCCTCTCAGAGTGCTAGGATTATGGATATGAGCCACTGCACCCAGCTTGTATACAAATAATTGTTGATCAGAGTAGAAGACTTTTTTTTTTGAGACAGAGTCTCACTTGGTCACCCTCAGTAGAGTGCTATGGTGTCTTAGCTCACAGCAACCTCAAACTCTTGGGTTCAAACCATCCTCTTGCCTCAGCCTCCCAAGTAACTGGGACTACAGGTGCCTGCCACAATGCCGGGCTGTTTTTTTAGAGACAGGGTCTTACTCTTGCTCAGGCTGGTCTAGAACTCATGAGCTCAGGCAATCTACTCACCTTGGCCTCCCAAGTGCTGGGATTACAGGTATGAGCCACCAAGCCCAGCCTTCAGAGTAGAAGACTTTGAGCCCAACACTGAAAACTAGAAGATACAATGCTATGCCTGCAACATTCTGAAACCCATAGTTTCCAACCTAGAACTCTGTATCCAGCCAGATTATCAAACAAGAGTTAAAGTACATGTTTTCAGATAAGCAGTGTCTGAGACTTAACTTCCCATGAACCCTGTTCTCAGAAGTTACTGGAGGATGCACCCTACTAAAAGGAGAAGACAAGACAAGAGAGGCATGAGACCCAGGAAACAGGAAAGCTGACCCAGATGACAGACGTATGGCAGGAAGACAGAGAAGTCTCTGCATATGCATATGGATGACAAGGACACTAATAGATTACTGATAGGCTGAACATATTCAGGAGGAGTTTTCACTTGTAGCAGAGAATTTGTTATGAAGTAAGTCCAAGGATAACAAAGCATAGGAGTGAAGATATATATCCAATTCTGCATAGAATTTACATAATCATGATTAAAATAAGCCCTGACATCAAGCTGACAAAAACTAAATATCTATGATAAGGGGACGGGGAGGTGGTATAAAAATGTATCTCTCAAATAAATTTGAAAATCTTTAAATGCATAAGCATGTTGTTTAGAATTATGAAAGTGAATGCTATCTGAGCACTGCGGTGCAAGCCCATAATCCCAGCACTCTGGGAGGCGGAGACACATGGATTGCTTAAGCTCAGGAGTTGGGAACCTGTCCACAATAGGATCGCTTGAGCCCAGGAGAATTTGAGGTTGCTGTGATCTGTAATGCCATGGCGCTCTACCCAGGTGATAGAGTGAGAGTGTGTCTCAACAACAACAAAAGTGAATACTAGAAGAAATTGATTTAGGTAGAAAATTCTAGCCTCTGGAGATAGGCAATGTGGACTGGAGGTCAGAAGAACATGACTTGACTTTTTCTCTGCTTTGAAGTCTATATTTCTTACAGTATGTATGTAAATTGTATTAAAGTTCATTTAAATTATGAACACAAAGTTGAATAAGAACATCATGGTTGGCTTGGCACCTGTGGCTCAATGGGCTAAGGCACCAGCCACATACACCTGAGCTGGCGGGTTCGAATCCAGCCCAGACCTGCCAAACAACGATGACAGCTGCAAACAAAAAATGGCCAGGCGTTGTGGTGGGCACCTGTGGTCCCAGCTACTTGGGAGGTGGAGACTCACTTGAGCCTAGGAATTGGAGGTTGCTCTGAGCTGTGATGCCATGGCACTCTAACCAGGGTGACAGCTTGAGGCACTGTCTCAAAAAAACAAAAACAAAAAACAAACAAAAAAAATCATGGTTTTCGTTGTTTATACGAATGAGGTGAGTAAGTACAAAAAACAGTGGTGAGTACAAAAGAAGAAAAAAATGGAGGAAAAAATGAATGTCATGGTCTAAATATAAAATGTTAAAAAGTTAAACATGACTTAAGCCACTGGGGGACCTTGAGACATACATTTAATGTTGAAACTGGGAATATTTTCTTTCAAGCAACCCTGAAGTCATACCACTAGATCCTCAAAAAGGGAACTTTCATCCTTAGTGGCATTAACTGATCTAGTACCAGACAGTTACATTATAATGATGTAAATGCTGGGTTTGGGGGATTTTTTTTTACCCTCCAATTTAATATATGTGAAGAGCACAGAGCCTTGTTGAAGTCTGGGGCAGATTGTAAGTTATCTGCAACAATAGGTAAGTCGAGTAAAACAGTGTCTCAGAGAAGCAGGGATGAAAAAAGGTAGAGAGGCAGGTTGATGAATTATTACAATCACTGATGCATAAATAAAGCACTCTAAAATCCAGTGGCTTTTGGAAGTAGTTGATCAGCACATTTTTGTGCATATGGAAGCAAAACTCTGACATTTAAGAGGGTGGGAGAGGGGAGAAGGGCATGGTGAACTTCCTACCCAAAGAGTACACAGCACACTTTGAGTGAGGAGCACAAATAACTTTTACTTAAAATATACAAAAGCAAGCTGTAACACCAAAATGTGTATACCCCCATAATATTCTGAAATAAAATTTTTAAAAGGAGAAAGAATAGCTTAAAACGTTAAAATGTTTAAAAAGTGGTTTAAAATGACTATTATTGCTTGTCGTGGGTCAATAACTTGATAACTGTCATCTCATTTGGGCTCATTCATACATCTGTGGGTCAAGAGCTCTGTTGATCCTGGTTGGGCTCATGCTTGTTTGGGGGTTGGCCTGAGGGCAGAGGGCTGGCTCTTGGCTGGTCTGGGATGGCTTCTCCTTCTCCAGCAGGCTAGCTTGAGCTTCGCAATAGTAGGGCTGGGTTCTAAGAGCTTCAGCACACAAGATTCTTGAGACTTAGCCACATTTTACTGGCCAAAGCAACTTCATAGCCAAGACTAGCTTCAAGGGAAAGAAAAATAGACTTCACCTCTTGATGTTCTGGGGGTATGGGGAACTATAAAGTCACATGGCAAGGCCAGGTGCAGTGGCTCATGCCTGTAATCCTAGCATTCTGTGGAGGCTGAGGCAAGTGGATTGCCTGAACTCATGGGTTCCAGATCAGCCTGAGCCAGAGACCTTGTTTCTAAAAGTAGCCAAGCATTGTGGCGAGTGCCTGTACTCCCAGCTACTTGGGAGGCTGAGGCAAAAGAATCACTTGAGCCCAAGAATTTGATGTTGCTGCGAGCTATGACACCAGGGCACTCACTCTATCAAGGGCAACAAAGTGAAACTCTGTTTCTAAATAAATGAATAAATGAATAAATAAAGTCACATTGCAGAGTGTGGATAGAAGGATTGAGAACTGGGGCCATTTTTGCAATTCATCTACCACCAAGATGAAGTAAAAGACTAACTAAAGTTGAAAGAGCAAGAAATGTAGTGAGACAAGTATACTGTTTAAATCCACAAAGGTAAGCAATAAGAGATCCAAACGCAGTGTACCTATTAAACACAGTAGGGATGGGATGGAGTATATATATATATGGGTATATAAACTAACTTCTCTAGCATTAAAAAAATATCAAAAGATGCTCTAAAGTTGATAAGCATATTATTCAAGCCAGGGAAATAACTTCCAGAAGTACTAAATGGGAATGAATGTTGTTCTGATGAAAAACTGGAAATAAGAGGCTAAGTGCTTCTGTACTGTTTGATTTTATCAATAATCCTTTCCCTTCAGAGGGAAGAGCCGATTTCCAAGAATCAGGTTCAATAGACTATGTATCCTGCCACAGGCTTTATTAGTTAGATGCCAAATCTTACATTGGTATCTTAAAAGTCCTTCCCACTCCTCTGGCCTGCTTTAAGTAGCAGAGGTGAGCTTTTTGATCACACTTGTCTTTTTTTAAGAGACATAGTCTCATTTTATTGTCCTTGGTAGAGTACTGTGGTATCACAGCTCACAGCAACCTCGAACTCCTGGGCTTACGCGATTCTCTTGCCTTAGCCTCTTGAGTAGTTGGGACTACAGGCACCCGCCACAACCTCCAGCTATTTTTTGTTGCAGTTTGGCCGGGGGACGGGTTTGAACCTGCCATCCTCAGTATATTGGGCCGGCGCCTTACCCATTGAGCCACAGGCGCCCCCCCATCTTTTATTTTTTTGAGACAGAGTCTATGTTGCCCTTGGTAGAGTGCTGTGGCATCACAGCTCACAGCAACCTCGAACTTTTGGGCTTAAGCAATTCTCTTGCCTCAGCCTCCTAAGTAGCTGGGACTACAGGCGCCTGGCACAATGCCTGGCTATTTTTTGTTGTAGTTGTCATTGTTGTTTAGCTGGTCCTGAGCTGGGCTCGAACCCACCAGCCTCGATGCATATGGCCCATGCCCTAATCACTGTCCTGAAGGCACCAAGCCCACAATTATCTTTTGTGATCTGTCTGCTCACCTGCCTCTGTCACAGACAACTGGAGAGAACTCAAGGCACAGATTAAGACAGGAACCCGTAAATCCTTCATGAACAGGTAGTTTAGCTTTTTAACTGCCTACATTTTATTTTCAAATGGTAAAGCATCTTTGTAAAAGGTGAAACACCTAAGTAAATGGCAGGGAAGGGAGGGACATTGGTAGATTACCTCCCTAGGCCAGTAAACATTTTTGTAAAGAACCAAAGAGTAAATGTTTTCAGCAGCCTTCCAGGACATCTGGTCTCAGTCTACTCAGTTCTGTCACTATAGCATGGAATCCTGTAATCTAGAGATGAACAAATTACAACTTTATTTACAAAACAGGCAGTGAGCTGAATTTGGCCCACAGGCCATAGCTTTCTGACCACTGCCTAGACTATTGCCTTTCAAAGTGTGGCCCCTAGATCTTAAAAATGTAAGTTCTCAGCTCTTCTCTAGACCTACTGACTCAGCTCCTCTGGGTTGGGGCCCAACAATCCCTGGTCTAACAGCCTCCTGGAAACATAGGTGCATACTCAAGCTTAAGAACCACTGTCCTATGACAGCCGTGGTGCTTGTAATCCTACCACTCTGGGAGTCTGAGGCAGGTGGATTGCTTGAGCTCACAAGTTTAAGATCAGCCTGCACAAAAATCAAGACTTCATTTCTACTAAAAATAGAAAAATTAGCCTGGTGTAGTGGCAAGTACCTGTAGTCCCAGCTACTTAGGAGGCTGAGACAAGACAGTCTCTTAAGCCCAAGGGTCTGAGTTTGCTGTGAGCTAGAGTCTGAGGTTGTTGTGAGCTAGGCTGACCCCTGGTGCTTTAGCCTGGGCAACAGAGTGAGTCTCTGTCTCAAAACAAAACCAACCAACCAACCAAACAACAACAACAAAAAAAACCCCAGGTCAGCCAGGGCTGGTGGCTCATGCCTGTAATACCAGGACTTTGGGAGACCGAGGTGGGCAGACTGCTTCAGCTCACAAGGCTCGAGACCAGCCTGATCTTGAGCAAGACCCCATCTCTAAAAAGTAGCCAGGTAGTCCCAGCTACTCGGGAGGCTGAGGCAAGAGAATTATTTGAGCCCAAGAGTTTGAGGTTGCTGTGAGCTATGATGCCATAGCGCTCTCCAGAGGGTAACAAAGTGAGACACTGTCTCAAAAACAAAGCCAAACAAAACACAAACACAGGTTGGCTGGGCCTGGCAGCTCATGCCTGTAATCCTAGCACTCTTGGAGGCCAAGGCAGGTGGATCACTTGAGCTCACAAGTTTGAGAGTAGCCTGAGCAAGAGTGAGCAAGAATAAGCAAGAGTGAGACCACCCCCATCTCTAAACAATAGCCAGCATTGTGGCAGGTGCCTATAATCCCAGCTACTTGAGAGGCTGAGGCAATGGGATCACTTGAGCCCAGGAATTTGAGGTTGCTGTAAGTGATGACTCCATGGCACTCTACCAGGGGCAACGAAGTGAGACTCTGTCTCAAAAAAAAAAAAAAAAAAAAAAAACCATGGCCCTAAACTAGATGATTGCTTACATTAAAAAAAAAAAAAAAATGGGCAGTGCCTGTGGCTCAGTGGGTAGGGCACCGGCCCCATATACCAAGGGTGGTGGGTTCAAACCCAGCCCCAGTCAAACTATAACAACAACAAAAATAGCTGGACATTGTGGTGGGCGCCTGTAGTCCCAGCTACTCAGGAGACTGAGGCAAGGGAATCATCTAAGCCTAGGAGTTGGAGGTTGCTGTGAGCTGTGACACCACAGCACTCTACTGTGGGCTATAAGGTAAAAAAATCACACTCAAACTATCTAGGAAGGAAAAGAGGGATTTTGAGTTTCTAGGGAAGATCATCATCTTAGATCTTGTCATGGTGTCACAATGCTAATAGCTAGAGAAAAGAAAGCCAAGCCATAACATTGTCCCTTGCAGTACCAAGAATCAGAGACATTATATCTACAAGTCATCATCTGTCCAGAGATCTACAGACCACACTCTACTCTGATTAAAAGTTGTTTAAGATCTTATACATGGTACCTAGAATGGCTGAGCTCTTTAAAGTTAAGTTACTTTAAGATCTTCAAAGGTAATTACTAAGGCAAATTCTCAAGAGGTGAATTTCCACATAGTTTTGAGATGCAAGTGAATTAACTGAATTTTGGATAGAGAAAGGAGAAAGTATTGAACATTTTATTAATATTAAGTTTTAAAAGCTTTACATTTGTGATACACTTGTCCTAAGCTATAGGAGTGCTGCTTTAGCATTTGTTGTTGGTATAGAAGTTCTGGAGCTTGGATATTTCTTTGTTAAGCATTTTATAAATTCACAATCTTAGTCCAGGGCTTGGTCCCGCAAAATTATGCCCTCATCTTCTTCCTTTGGGAGAGAACAGACTGTTACACCTCCAGGCTCTCAATACATCACATCTGACTCCTTAACACCTATGCGTTAGAACTTGCTCTAAGTCAGCCTTGAGTCTCCCTCAGGAGAGACTGAAAGGAGCATTGAAATATTTCTCGGGATGGACCTTAAACATTATGTAAAATATAAAAAAAAATAAATAAAAGATACCATGATAAAATATACGTTAACCTTGTTTAAGCAGACATTTCAGTGGCATTGAAGCACATTCAGAACAGTGGATATTTTCTTTCATTTGTTTTTTAAAATTTCTAAGCTTCAGGCTGGGCATGGTGGCTCATGCCTGTAATCCTAGCACTCTGGGAGGCTAACGCAGGTAGATTGGCTGAGCTTGTAGGTTCGAGACCTGCCTGAGCAAGAGCAAGACTCCATCTCTAACAATAGCTGGGTATTGTGGTGGGCTCCTATAGTCCCAGCTACTCAAAAGGCTGTGGCAAGAGAATCGCTTGAGACCTCGAGTTTGAGGTTGCTGTGAGCTATGACACTACAGCACTCGAGAGAGGGCAACATAATGAGACTCTGTCTCAAGAAAAAAAAAAGAATAGCAAAAAATTAGTTCGAATTATAAGCAATAGTGTCCTAACTCTAAATGTATACAAACCCTAGAATTGATTTCCTTTTTGCACATCTTAAATTTTTTATTAGATCCTCTTTTAAAAAGTACTTATTTAGTTTAGAAATATTTTTACAATATTAATAATTTCAACAAGAAAAGAATGGCCTTTTCAATAAATGGTGTTGTGTTCACTGGGTCGTGTGCATACTGCCTATGGCTGCTTTTGTACTACAAAGATAAAAATTTTAAAGGTTCCAGTGGATAAAGATAAAACAACTAAATCTGGACCAGCCCTTCTATTACCCATACCATACAAAAATCACTTCTAAGTTGGTTACATTCTAAATATAAGAGACAAAAGCTTTTAGAAGAAAGAATTAAAAAAAAAAAAAGTAAAGCTTCATAACTTTAAAGTTGGTTAAGATTTCTTATACAGGACATAAAAAGCATTAAGATGTTTTTAAAAATGATAATTTGGACTACATTAAAAATAAGAACTTATTTCATCTGAAGACACTATTAAAGGTTTCACTTTCTTATTTCAAAGTTACAATAATCAAAATAGTGTAGTACTGGCATAAAGACAGGCAAATAGACCGATAGAATAAAACAGAGAGCCCAGAAATAAATCCTCCCATGTGTGGTCAAATGATTTTTGACAAGGTTGCCAAGACCATTCAGTAAGGAAAAATAGTTTTTCAACAAATGGGGCTGGGAAAACTGAATTCACTTGCAAAATAATAATGTAAAAACTTTACAAAATAAGATTTGACTTATTGTCTTGGATGTGACACCAAAGGCACAGTCAACAAAAGAAAAAATGGACAAATTGGTTTTCGTGAAACTTTAAAAGTTTTGTGCATCAAAAGACACAATCAACAGAGTAAAAAGGCAAATTACAGAATGAGAAAAAATATTTGCAAATCATATATCTGATGAGGGATTGATATCCAGAATAGAGAAAGAACTCCTTTCATTTAAATGAACATAGAAAAATGATTATTTTTTGCAGAATGCTTTTCAAATGCATGCCATGTTTCAACATGCACAGTAAATAGACTAAACCAGAGAAACTTTTTATACAACAAAGTTCTTTGAAAAAAGAAACAGCAATATTGAAACCCGGCTACACATTCAAAAGAATTGAAACCAGGGTCTGGAAGTATTTGTATACTGATGTTCATAGCTGCATTATTTAAATAGCTAAAATAAGGGAGTAACTCAAGGGTCCATCAAGAGATGAACGGATAAACCAAATGGGTATACATATACAACAGGATATTATTCAGTCCTAAAAAGATATACTCTATAACATGGATGACTCTTCAGGACATTATGCCAAGTGGAATAAAGCAGTCACAAAAAGACAAATATTGCACAATTCTAATTATACGTAGTTGAATTTATACAAACAGAAAGAAGAACAGTGGTTGTCTAGGGGTGTGTGGGGGGGGATAGAGTAGAGAGTTATTGTTTAATGAAACAAAGTTTCCATTTTACAAGACAAAGAGTTCTGGAGATAGATGGCATGGATGGTTGCAAGACATTATAAATATATTTAATACCACTGAGTTGTAGACTTAAAAATGGCTAAAGTGGTAAATCTTATGTTACACATATTTTACCACCATAAAAATTAGGTGCAAATATAAATGAATATTTTAAATATAACATACAGAGAGTGAAAAGGAAAGTTACAGATTTGGGATAAGATATTTGCAATACATACATATATCTGATATAGGACTTAAATCCAGAATATTTATACAAGTCGATTTTTTAAAATTAGAAAAACCAGAAAAACAATTAAGCACTTTACTAAGGAGCCAGTACCTAATTAGCCAATAAGAAATCATATTCAACTTCATGTGTCATCAAAGAAATAAAACTGCTATGTGATGTCCATACACATCTTTACGATAAACTAAATTAAAAAAAAAAGATAGAAAAATGGCAAGTATTGACAAGAATGTGAAGAAACTAGAATTCCAATACTAATGACAGTGTAAATTTTTACAAGCGTTCTGGAAAACAATTTAATGATAACCACTAAAGCCGAATATATGTATACCCTATTCCAGCTCTGGGCATATACTGAGCAGAAATTAATAAATGTGCTCAACAAAGAGAATTAAATAAATGCATGACTCTTGCAAATAAAATGTTGAGTGAAAGATGTAAAAGAGTAAAAAGAGTAAGATTTATTTTTACATAATGTCCAAAAATTGGCAAAATCAATCTTAGAAGTCAGATAGTGATTCCTAGAGGAATGGGGAATGACTGGGTATGGGCACAAGATTGGCAGGGCAGGCCTTCTAAATCCTCTAGGATGCTTGTAATGTTCTGCTTCTAGATCTGAGTGCTGGCTATATGGGTGTATTCATTTTGTGAAATATTCTCAAGCTACTTAAAACTGCATTTACATTATTTCAAACTTCAATAAAGCATTCTACTTCTTGATTTTACCACTTGGTTTCATGGGTAAATTCACTTCAAGAAAACTCATGAAGCTGGACGTATATGATTTTAAGTGTATGTACTAAAATTCCAAAGGTTTACCTAAAATATAAAATGAAACAATAAAAAAAATGGATATATTATTTTATCTCCAACATCAGCCATGGCTGCAGGCATACATAATTTGAAGTTTACTAGGAAGAGAATATAAGTACTTTCTCCATGTCAGCAGAAGGAGTACTTCTTAGGCCTTTATCATACTTCTACCATTTGCCCTAAAAGTACACAGTGTTTTGATAAAAAATAAGGGAAATAGCTTGAAAAGGGGAGGAAAAGTAAAGTATTAAAAACTCAAGAAAGTTAGGTATTTGCTTTACTCCCTGGATACCATTTTATCTACTTTATCTCCTTACCACTCTTAATCCCAGCCTTCAGTCAGGCATTTTTAGAATGGTTGCTAAAATTATTCTTGGTCATTTGTGCTCTTTGTTTTGATTCTGAACATAATAGTATAAACAAAATATTTAGAGTTTAATAGGGATGGCCATTAGAAATAAAGTGATAAGCAATAAACAAAACTGATGATGATTTTATGATCATTTTAGCTTAAGCAAAATTTGTGGAGTATTTATCAAATTCTTTATAAAAACCTCCATATAGGTAAGGCTAAAATTGTAGGGCTAAAATACAAAGGAATCAGGGTTGAATTTAGCATCCTTTAATCCTCAGTTGAGTTCTTTAAAAATTTTTTTTTCTTAACTTTCCAGTCAGTTGAGTTCTTTAAAAATTTTTTTTCTTAACTCTCCAGTCTAGAAATGAAAATAATGGTTCCTTACAATAAGATGAGCTGTTTTAAATCACTTAGTACCTCACAAATTTAGAATCTTGTAAGATAAACTGAAATTACTGTGGTATAAACAAATGTTTATCTTAGAATTTTTGATAAGATAAAGAAGACATCTTTAAATTATCACTAGAGGTGTACTTGTTAAGACACCTTTTTAATTTTTAATATTTTAACACTAATATTTCAACTCAATCCTGGGTACTGTTTCCATTAATAATGCTACAGTTTCCCTTGTGATATAAAATGTTGAAATACTCATTCTCTTGGCTAAAAACACATACTTTGGGTATGATAAAATTATTTCTTTAGAGTCACATGAGAGTTTCTGTCCCCTGTTTTGTGAAATTTGAAACTTAAATATCAACCACATTTTTGTTCATTAAGTATCATTAAGTATTTTGTTGTATTACAAGATTCTACCTCGACTATGGTATTTAATCCACTTGCATATAGATTTCAAAGGGGGAAAAGTCACCAAGAAACATACAACATAATTTTAAAATCTACTACAAAATTTGCCCAAGTGTTTAATAACACACTAAGTTAAACAGAACTTAGAAAGCATTTCAAAATCATTCTCCCATTTACTGATTCCTTAGCCACTGTTGACATTCCTATTCATTTTTATTTTTCAGTCTTCCCTTTGCAACATGTTTACTTAAAATCAAATAATCATAACCAAAGAACAAATTCTTATTAACATCTTTTTCTCATTCATTTTTTTCTCTGCCGGAGTTATCACAATAAGTTGAAAAATGAAGAGTAAACACACATGAAAGAAGAAAAAATATATTAAAGAAGAAAAGATCAATTGAGGGAGTCTCCAGATACTCATGGGTTAAAAGAAAAATGATTCAAGGTTATATGGCTTAGATACACATTGGGAGTCTAGGAAGAAGGAAAAAATTGGCCTTACCTGTTAGAAATAGAAGGTTTCTGGGAGCTGTCCAATGTACTTGAGGGTATGGTCATAGCCACATTGGACCTCGTTTAATAGGGATTGATGTCAAGGTTCTCGTTTGAACTAGAATGCCTTTATACTCACATGTTCAGTCTAGTTCTTCTATCTACCTTTAAAATTATTTTCTAACATGTCGCTTTTCCCCACCAGGTCTTTTAAACAATCTATATACAGTACTGAATAATTGAGTAAATATAATTAGCAGCAAAAAAGGAAAAAGAACTCCTTTCATTAAAACATTGCAGATAATACAAATTAGTGAAATTTTATTTGTTAAGTCAACTTTAAAGTCTTCCTTATTTCAAAAGTGATATAAAGATAGGCCAGGTACTGTGACTCATGCCTGTAATCCTAGCACTCTGGGAGGCTGAGGAGGGTGGATTGCTTGAGGTCAGGAGTTGGAGACCAGCCTGGGCAAGGGAGAGACCCCTGTGTCTACTAAAAATAGAAAAATTAGCTGGGCAATGTGGCGGTCACTTGTAGATCCAGTTACTTGTCAAGCTGAGGCATGAGGATCACTAAAGCCCAAGAGTTTGAGGTTGCTGTGAGCTATGATCACTGGCACTCAACCCCAGGGCGACAGAATGAGACTCTGTCAAACAAACAAACAAAACCTAAAGATAGTCCAAGATCATTCTTAACTAGAATTTAATGATGTACAGTTTCTGCTCTTAAATCCTACTGTAGTATAAATCAGTGCGGGAAATAAGTCAGAGAGGAGCGTCAGAAATTTTTTGTTGTTGTTCACAAATACTTGATGAGCAATTTTAAAATCCAAAGACTCCTCAGCAGAGGGTAAACTGCAAAACCCTTTCGTTTATAAATCGCAATTCTGAAAGGAAATTGAAGTATTTTTATTTGGGGGGTGTGGTGGGGTTACTTTGTCTCCATGCTGGAAAGTATACAACAAAGTCCACGTATAGAAAATGTTCTAAGCTTCCATTTTTCATTTTATCGCCCTTATAACTTTTTCTGGAATAAAATTCTCTACTTTACATAGGGAGGCGATAAGGGTAAGAAAAGGAAAGTCAAGTATCTCAATTGTTAGGCGGATTGCACCCAAACAGACTTTAGAAGTGTGGTTTGTAACTCCGTAGGAGAGCTGTTTGAGATGGCCTGGAAGGAAAAAGAAAGCGGCTTCCAACAGCGACCCTGGGGAATGCGCTCTTAACCCCCCTGCCATGCTTACTTAAGCTAATGGAAGGTCTTGCCTTTCAGCAGCCGCTGCACTGGGATACCGGACAAACAGATCCCCTCGACCCCTGGCAAGCAGGGCCCCTGTTCAGGACATCATTAAAAGCACATGCACATGCTTCACTTCCATTGGCAGCTGGTGGCAAGATTCAAGACTCCTACCCCGAAGCCAAGGAGAATCCGTTGTGGTGGAAAACATCCTCGCTTTGAAACTCCAAGTCTAAATTAAAGACCTACATGAGATAAGGACCCTGAAGAACATTAGTTGGCTGTGGGGGTGAGGAGAGACACAAAGAGCACAGCAGGTAAGAGCTGGGGGTTGCTGCCAAGAAGGAACTGTCCTGGGTGGCGCAGAGAAAAGGATCTGGGAAGTGGAGGCCTGTCCCTTTGGGTCTGTGTGCGTAAGCCTGCCTCCTTCCATCAGGTTGGAGAGGAAGGACACTGTCTAAGCCGATCTATCAGCGCAACTAATCCGGTGATAAACTTGGATATACATAATTAATGTCCCCTGGAGCTTCGGCGATGGTGCCCCCTCTGATTCAAGCCTGTTAAGAGTCTGGTCAGCAGGCTCACCCCTCCCTGTGGGAAATCGATGAGACACAGGGCCAAGCCGAAGCGATGGCCGCCTATCCACAGGGCTGCGTGGATGCCACCATGTTGGACTTCGTCGCAGACCTGTCTCTGGCCTCCCCAAGACACCCGCTCCTCTGCGACTTCATGCCTGGTACCCACTTTGGGGGCCGAGCTGGAGCCCTCGCACTGGGAGAGAGAAGACCCAGGAGGATGGCGCGGTTGGAGGAGGGGTGCCCAGAAGAAGGTGAATTAGACGAAGGGGACGAGGAGGAGGAGGAAGAGGAGCGCGGGAGAGGTGTTTCTCTGTTGGGGCGCCCCAAGAGGAAAAGGGTGATCACCTATGCCCAGCGCCAGGCCGCCAACATCCGCGAGAGGAAGCGGATGTTCAACCTCAACGAGGCCTTTGACCAGCTGCGGAGGAAGGTGCCCACTTTTGCTTATGAGAAGAGGCTGTCCCGGATCGAGACCCTGCGCCTGGCCATCGTCTACATCTCCTTCATGACTGAGCTCTTGGAGAGCTGCGAGAAGAAAAAATGTGGCTGAGCCAGAGTGGGAAGAAAGGCGTCTGCCCTCGCCTGCTTGCGCGCTGGACTGGGGTGTTTCAGTATCCGGCAGTGGGTGCTGCTGAAAGGCAAGGAGGGTTGATGCCCCATGACATATGTCTGGAGCTGGGGTTCAGACTGTATAGTTGCCATAACCCTTGAGTAGAGTGGCAGCTGTAAAGTTAATATGGATGAGGAGTCAGGGTCAGGGCGAGAGGCAAATTAGAACTAGCAGACTCCTAGGCCGGAGCCCTGGGGCTTCTGCCGCCCGGGCGGGTGGAAAGCTAATCCTCTCCTCACACGGCAGGATTTAGACCGGCTACAGAGTTCAATCTCAATCTCAATCTCTCTCTCTCTCTCTCTCTCTCTCTCTCTCTCTCTCTCTCTCTCTCTCTCTCTCTCTCTCTCCCTCCTGTAATAGAAGTAATAAAGTACAGATTCTTACCTTTTTATAACCCTTTGGTCAGTGCCACACCTTCCTCAACAGGGGCTCCAGCCGGCGCCGGTGGGGAGCGGCTGCGGCGGACGGCAGGCAGAGGTGCGGGACTGCGGGCTTTTCTGATAGACGGAGACTCCAGATCGGCAGTCTGGTCCCAGAGAGGGAGGAGGAAATGTCCAGGGAGAAGTCCAGGGAATCTGATGAAAAAGTGAGAACTCTGAGAAAAGGGCCTTATTTCTATCTTGATCTCTCTCTTCCTCCCCTCCGGTTCTCTCTTCTTTGGCGCGCGCGGGTCCCCTGTCTACCTCTCTGTCCTCCTAGATCTCGGAGGGACCAAAGCTGTCGTCCCGGGCCCATAGGGTGTTTACAGGGCCGTGAGTTCAAACCGGCGCTTAATCCCCAGTGTCAAAATCACCGACAGGCTAGAGAGAGGGGCGAGAGGCAGGGGCCAAACGTTCTGGGCCCTCCTGGACCTGCCGGGGACCTTGGACCGGCCGGGACTTCGCAGCCGCTGGCGCTGCCAACTGTAGCCTGGGTCTTTTCGCTGAACTCCTGGGGGGTGCGCTTTAAAATTTTAGCTATAGGAAAAACAGCTTTCTTTCCTTTTTTATTTTTTAGATTAAATAGGTTACACTGCGATTGACATTGTAAGGCAAAGTCCCCGTTGCAGTTGAGTCCTTCACCCAGAAGTGTGCAGTATACTCCCCCCCAACACCTTTAGGTGGCATCTTACTGAACCCCCTCTCCACTTGACAGCTTTCATTGTAATGCCATCTAGGGACTACCAAAGGAGGCAAAAAGTCAAGAGAAGATGCCTTCTAACACTTTGCAAAAAGCCTGAGCTGGGGATGAGGTTGAAGTGGGTACATGAAGAGAAGCTGCCTCCAGTTTGGATCCACTGCTATTCCGCAATTCTTCCTTCTCTGCGACTTGCTAATACCTGAATTGGGGTCATTAGCACTCGGTATGTGAGAAGAACTTGATTGAATAAGACTCACGTGAAGGTAAAGACCTAAAGGATAATCCCCAGTGATTATTCCAACACTTTATTGTGCCCCTGGTTGTACACAGATATCCCCAGGGCATGTGAACACACAACGTTCCTATCAAGTTTTTAGAAAAAGGATTCTTTTTATACATATCCTTAGAGAGTTTGGAAAATAAAGTTCAAAGGAAGAGAAAATAATTAAATCACCCAACATTACCGTACTGTTAGCATTTTAATCTATTTCCTTCTAGTCTTTTTTCTATGCAGTCAGAAATTCGACATGTTTAACAAATTTGGGACACTTTTGGATACTCATTTCCTTTTCATTCAGCACTATAGAATGAGCACTTTTATCTTTAATTATTCAAACTCAATTTTGATTACTATATTTTATTTGTTATATTGAGGTATTACAACTTAACCCCAATCCTTTAGAGGTGGGGAGCTAAGATATATTTTTGTTTTGAAAAATAAATGATGCTTCGAAGAGAATTCTCATAAAAATCTTCTCTGTCTATTATTGATCTCCTGATGTTAGATACCTAGAAATGAAGTCTCTGGATAAAATGCACATTTAAATGTGTGCATACAAACAGCCAGATTTCCTTCTTGGTAGATTCTGCCAGTTCACACTTCTTCCCAGGGGATTTTGTGTTGCAGAATTTGCCTGTCTCCTAGAGCCTTCATTATACTTTAAACATTTAAAACTTTTCTTAGTTCTCCTTTCCATAGGAATTGATGAATTCTGAAATGAACCCTCACTCCCAAGATGCTTTCTTATTTTGACTGTGCCTTTTAGCCAAGATTTTTTCCATCTCTGCTGTAAGAACACTAGGATAAACAGGTAATAGGGGGAAATTTAAACAGCTAAGATCAAACAACAACAAAACCAGTGTTTTTTCTTATCCCCTAGCACTTCTATTAAAATAAAATGAGTCTAGAACAGTGACATCTAGGTCAGTTACATAAAGTAAAATTTCTCACATTTCTCTCTTTTCCTCTTTTTTTCCTACTTAGTGGTTACTTAGACTAGCATATCTGTATTTTTAAAGATAAATTTAAAATTACTCATTGTGATACATGAAAGAAAAACAGCTAATTGTTTCTCAACTCATCATATTTTGTTTCCCAGCTCTGTATTAGATGCTAGCAGCTCCTTCAGTCACTTACGTTTATCTATTCAATTATTCATTCATCCGATCAAAATATGTGTTGACTTTTTACAGATAGTGCAGATGGGTTGAAAATTGAAACTGCTTTTAGGAGCTCTCTTCTTTCTTCCAAGTCAAGTTCTCCTGGAAATTAAATATCATTTTTTTAAAAATCTGTGGGTGTTGAATAAATATTAATAAAAAGAAAAAATAGCTCAAATCTAGGGGTTCTTAATGTTTTGTTGAAAGGACTAGTTTTGAAAACCAAAAATAAAATAAAACTTTGTAGCAGAGACAGTCAACATCATTGGGTCCTAAAAAGTAAATGCAGCCACCCATCATCCTTAACCCAGTCTATGATGCTCTTAATAAGAATTTTTTTTTTTTGAGACAAAGTTTCACTTTTGTCACCTTCAGTAGACTGCCGTGGCATCACAGCTCACAGCAACCTCAAACTCTTGTGTTCAAGTGATCCTCTTGCCTCAGCCTCCCAAGTAGCTGGGACTACAGGCACCTGCCACAACTCTCGCTATTTTTGTTTGTTTGTTTAGCAGGCCCAGGTTGGATTCGAACCTACTGGTCCCCGGTGCAGTGCATGTGGTCTGCGCCCTAATCACTGAGCTGTGGGTGCCCCCACATAATGTTTTCATAGTGAGTACCTCACATCTCTTCAATAGAGCAAATAAAACCTAAATAAGTTCTAAATGAAAAATTATTGCTTCATTATTAAGAAAAATTATATACCTCATTTTTTAAACTGTCAAGGTTTATAAATGTTTTGCTCTTTCTAAGTTTTTTTCATATTTAAATGCTGTCCCAAAGTGCAGTCTTTCATAATCATTATACTAATAGAATAATTTGAAGCCAAATAAGAATTAGAGACTAAGAGAGGACTAACTTTCCTTTATACCAGATTATTCCTAGAGATAAGATAAAATGACACATATCCTTAACTTAAGTCCAGAGTACCTATATTATGATACCCAACTTTTCTAAGCAATGTTTTATTTTTAATTTAGTTTTACCCATGTTAGATCCATAAAATCAGTGTATTTTTTAATACAAGCTTTTTTCCAAATATAACACACAATATTAAAATTGTTTTAGTCTTTATTTCCTTCTAAACTAACATTGATAGAAATATGAATGAATATTGGCTTTTCAATAACTTATACAGCCCTATATTTCTCGTGGTGTCAGTTACTTCTGGAAAATTATAATAATTGGCTTTTCAAATCTTAATGTTACTTGGACATTTAGAATCTAAAAACCATTTTAGATGTTGCTTGGAGGCAATTTATGTATAAATTCTTTACTGACTGAAAACTGCTTTTTGGTCAAGCTAAGTTCTGAATAACTATCAGATTACTATTAATATTCAGTCATATAAACCATAAAAAGATCTAAATGAAATCATATTTGAAAGACATAATTAAGCTTTCTAAAGAATGTAAAAATAATCAGAAACCTTTGCCATCAACAGGGAGCTACTGAAGTAGATCATCTTTTACAGTTAGTCGTCCAACGTGAAAGCAGATTTGCACACTGGTGAAATTAATGTTGGAAACTGAGCCCCAAATTCTGCTAGTAGCATAATTCCCACATGAACATGCAATCAAGACCTTTGGATCAGTGTTTATTATCACATTTGTCAGCATTTCCATTATAAAAACACTTTCTTTCGTGGAAGGTTTATAACATATCTATAAAAATTCTCAGATGAAACTCAATCAGTGAGATTTTAGGGTAACTGTTCTTTCTTAATTACAAACCTTCAAAGATGGCTTCAAAGGTAATTAAACCACAAATACATTTACAGGTACAATTCCAAAACATACCTGTAATTCTAAAAAGCAAGAGAATCCATTTAAGACAAATCATAAATTACTAATATTTTATTTTTGTCAAAACAGAGCTAACAAGTTAATACTGAATGGTAAGTACTAACTTGACTTTGTAGAGGGTGATACTATTTCATGAAATTATATTTTAAACGTTTTTGGAAAATTGGTGAAGTTTTGCTATATATCATTAACTTGGCACAAGTTCACTCAAAGGTTTCTGAACTTTGCCAAAATTTTGGGTGAAGTTAGGCCCAATTTCTGGTCAGCACCCTTTCTTCCTGTGAGTACTGAACTAAAAAAAGCTTACAAAACAGAGTCAGCAGTTCTGACCATTTTGTTTTGACTTTGGGGTTTCTTTGAATCCGAAGCTTAAAACCAAACCTGGCAGAGGAGGAGAAGGAAAGAAAAGAAGCAATGCAAAATGACAGGAATAAAATACCAGAAAGATGGAAAAACTTCTTCAAGTCTGTATAAACCAAAGCCTATAAATTTCCACAACATTCTTTGTAACACCAAATCTTCAGTTCTGTGCATATACCACATTACTTAAAGGAGTATAAGGAAAGGCGTAGAAAAGCATAAATATATTTTAAAATGCTTTTTTTTTTTTTTTGGTAGACTCTCATACTTAACTTAGAATCAGGCAATGAATTTCCAAGAGTCAGTGAAACTGAAAAATTTACAAATATGACATGATGGAAATGATTGTAATCAAATGCCTTAGTTTTGCTTTGTACTTTATTGTTTTCAGAGCACCATTCACAAGGTTTTGTTTGATCTTCACAATTGGATTTCAACAAGATCTAGAGTCTTTCTATTAAATCAAACCATCAATGTACTATCTTAAAAATCTCTTCACTCACCATTAAAATCAGCATGATACTGGGACTTCTATGAAGGAGTGATAGTCACTTAGAAGCACCCTATCACTGTGAAAGATATTGCCTTCAAAGATCAAAAGCACCTTAACACATTCTGTGAATGATAAATTATACAAAAGTCTGGTTTTGTCTGGCTCCCTCAAAGGCCACATTTTACAACCTTCTATTTAGGGCTCTGTGAAGGAGATTTCCACCTGCAGCCAACAAATGTAGATGACCTCAAAGCAGCTGTTATGGACAGTTTTTTTTTTATGATTTCCAGTCTTCAAAAGGGAAAAAATGTCTATAAGAATATGGAAATAGATCAAACAGTTGTTGAACAATAGAAGGCAAAAACAATGGAAATGTGTTTGAATGAGTGAATGAGTAAATGACTGCACTGTTATTTCACTGTAGATAATTTTGTAACTTCTTCAAAAGACAGTGAAATTCAAATCTGTCTTTGTTACTGCTCAGATCTTGAATTTATTGGCTATTTTGAGTCCCATAATTTAGTGAAATGTTAGAGAAACTAGAAATAGTCTTAAGGAGAAGACCAAATAATTGGATTACGAAGTCTGCATAATGTATGATCTATAATAATGAGTAGTAATATGTATAATATCAATTACATTCTATGGTTATAACAGCACCTGATCTAAACACTGTGCTAAATTATTTCCCTAACTTTTAAAGTTATCATCATAATTTTAGAACATAGACAACACTGTTGTTACTTCCATTGTGATGATGACACTAAAGAACAGAGAAGTTAAATGCCTTTCCCAAGCTCAGTTAGCTAATTGAGCTAAGATTTATAACTGGACAAGATTTTCAGAGACTGAATTCTTGAAGGGCTACGTTTATTTGGAAATGATTATATGATAATTATATTCAAGTGGAAATGTTGTGGTAAAATTTACTAACTGTTCATATTTACATTCTCCAATGAATCTATAAATATTTCAAAATAAAAAGTGAAAAAAATTAAAATCAGATAAACACAATCCTTTCAATGTCTAAAGGTACATTTTGTGCATGGTGTTGTATAGGTTCTAGAATGAAAATTAGGACTTATTTTCTTGCTTTTAAACTCTGACCATAAACCAAGAACTTAGTATTTCACTCTAGGTCCCTTGGTCTGTGTTGACAGTCTTGGGGGATACATGTTCAAACATAGATTTGTAGTATTTGCACATCCGAATTCTGCTACTTACTAAGTTATATAACTGACAACGCTACTCTCCCTTATGTGTAAGTTTAAATTAAAACAAAGAATTACTCAGAGCAGTGTTTTTCAACCTTTTTTGATCTCACAGCACACTTCAGCCTATAGTTAAACTACTAACTACTGTGGCATACTTAAATTATGTTGATCAAAAAAAAAAGAGTAAAAAAATATACTTAACTGTGCTTTGAACTTCTTTGAAAATAATTTGATTAAAGAACTTTCAAAATTTTCACTGCACACCTAAGATCCTCTCATAGCACACCAGTGTGCCATGACACACCAGATGAAAATCAATGACTTAGAGAATCCAAAGAGATGATATAAAGTCAATGCCTCACACACGAGGGTATAGCTGATGTTGCTATTGCTGTTTTTGCTGTTTCAGTGTTGCCTGTGCATGTAGAACAAAATGATGACTTGCCTTTTAGAAGGGCTCATGAAAACACACACAAAGGCAATATGAAATAGTCTGTCCTACTTCTCCTAAACAGAATCAGAATCTTCTGAAGAGTGTGGCTTTTGTGACCAACTTAAGTTGCCACCTTAATGACTTTTTGCTTTAAGCATAGAAATGTAAAGAGAAGCCTCGGGGCTATGGCATACCTAAGCACAATCCTTGGTCTACCTGGAGGGTCACTGCAAACTCTATAACCCTAAAGTAAGCAATAAAATTTGCATATAAAACTTTTCATATGAAAATGTAGGAAAATGTGATGGCAAATTGGTAAATCCTCTGGGAATTTATTTTTGAGTAAACTCATCTTGAAAACTGTGCTGTTGGTGATGATAATGGAGGGACAGGATGACCTCAGCTACTAAGCTCTTATGGGTGCCTGATCTAGGCCGATGGGAAACCTGAAATCCTGCAACTCCAGCTCAGCCCATTCAACTGGGAATAGAATGGGATGGTCAGTCTTTGTTGTAGGTTCCCTGAGAGATGTAAGAGTCTGTATCTACCCAGGAAGGTTAATTAGCTTCCACCTGCCTTGCACAGAAAGGAATCAGGGAAGAGAAAAGAAAGGACCTCTATCTGGCATGGAGAGGCGAAGTGGGTCCCAAAGTGCATCCCTGGACAGGCTGTGCTATCTATGACATTTACACAGCCTTTAAAAATCTGACAACAGACCTTACCCTCTTTATGCACACAAATTTATTTTTTTGCACTTTAACAACAGTGGATATATAAAATAACATGGGGAAACTTTTGCATTCTTTGGCCTAGATTTATTAGCAATCTATATAGGTCTTTGCAAAGGTAAAATTGGCCTTAACTCACACAAAATATCACAACATCTAATACTGCGTAAATCTTTTGTCATGTGCAGTGTTTTATATAATATTTTTTCTTCCTTGTCCAGAAAGTTAAAAAGAGAATTATCCAATACCTTGCTCCTTTTAAGCTTTGATTTAACTTCAAGTGTTTCTTTTGAGGGTTGATAAAGGTAAAGGGCCTTCTGAAATTTACCAAATCTTTTCCAACTTGGGAAACATATTCAATTTCAAATATTCTGACCATGGGTTTATATTTTTGTCCAAAAAAAAATGTGGTGACTATAGTTAACAAGCATTAGGCAACTAGTGGTTTTGATAATTGCAGACCTTATTGCACATGTCACACCAGTTCTTTCATCACTATTTATTTGCCTAATCTCACCAAAGCTGATTAAAATTAGAGCAGATAAATTCAGTTAAAATATATATATATTGGATGCCACTTTGTTTCAAGATGACAGAGCTACAAATTAAACTTCATACCCCTTGTTAGTATACTACATTTCATCCAATTCTATCAACTGCTTATAAAATTAACAAAAAGCACCCTGACAAAGGCCTTAAGCTCAAAGCATTACACAATGAAACACAAAAAGTCATACCAAATTCAGAATGGATTGTGCATATGTAAATATTTTTATTCCTCGCTCAAACCTGAAATAAGGTTTGACTTCTTTTTTCTAAATGCTTTGGGAGGCAGTTTTCCTCTTTTTATTAATATGTGTATGTTTCTTGAGTATTTCATGTACCATTGTTAACAGTGATTATTGAATGCTTCCATTTATTGTCACCAAAGTAGGTATTTAAGTGAGCATCATTGTTATTCTCTACATTGAAAACAATCCCTGGAATTACTCTAGTTCTTTGCCAAGCATTGAGCCCACATAAGTATATACATCAGGCCTGCCTGAGTATAATTACTATGACCAACCACCAGACAATGGTGGAAAAGAAGGTGTCTGGAATTGCTATTCAGGAAACCTACAGAACACTCATTGATTAGATGAGGGTCATTGACTCAATGAGAAAAACAGAATTTTCTCTGGGAGCAGAGCTGCTTCCTCTTAGAGAGATTCAGGAGTATCTGAAGTTCAGGTAATTTACCATATCAAGAAAGGTGCTAGGAAGGTTTCAAGATTGCTCTCTGAAACTTGGCGCTGATCTAAGCCGTGTTTTACAACATTATGACTATGGATTCTTACAGCTTACTTGCAAAGATTTGTCTCATAATAATTTGGCCTAAGGAAATAATCAAGACTATGTACAAAGGCAGCACTACAAACTAGGCACCTCACTACTGTTTCTAGTACAAATGTGGAAAATGGCCTGTCTAAAACATTGAGTCCTTATCTAACATTGGCAACTGTGAAGAGGATGGTATATAAGAATGGTTTATACTGCATAAAAATAGTTTCAATAATTGATAAGAAAAAATATTTTATAAAATGTGTAAGGGATGATTTTATTTCAGTTTCATATGGGAATGTGTATAAGTATAGATGTGTATGTGCACATATCTTTACATTTATATATATACACATACATGAACACATCATTTTTTGTGCTTATTTATATTTTCCAGATTCGTGACCATCCTTTTGTAGTCTGAAAAATAATAAAATTATTTTAAATTCAAAAAAACAACACAACAATATAATTTGTGAGCTTCACTCTTTATTGAATAGTAAGATGCTGTTACCTAGGTGAGAATTCTTGCCTTCTTAACTCTGAAACATTTAAACTGGGCAAATTAAGATGCTTGAAAGTGATACTTGGTAACTTGTCCTTTGGATAACACAAAATAAAACCTCCCTTGCACACTAGCGGTCCCCTTCCAATCACCGCTCCTCTCTCCCATAAGCTTATCCAGTATCCTGACTTCCAACACCTAGATTAGCTTCCGAGACTTTGTGTTGTTTTACATAAAAGAAATCATTTGGTTTAGGGAAAGGAATGCTTTTCATTTATAAATCTCTCTTCAGTAAAACTATCAGTAAAACAGTCTATCTATGTATTTGATAGATTTTTTCCAAAAAAAGAGGTGGAAATTAATTAGAAAGGCAAAGATTAAATTTACCACTAAGTACATGGACTTTAAAATTTTAAAGGAAAAGCATTTACATAAGTACTTTAATTCCACTGACACATAACTGGAGAATTTTGGTTAAAATGCTAAGTAGTTTCTTCTAAAATGCAACTGAGTTCACCCATAATTTGCATACACACTAAAAATAACTAATAGTAATCTATACTAAACTAAGGCATTTTATTGACTGGTCAGGAATACACTTAAATTCTAGACGTTTAAACAATTAGTACTACAGCTTTGCTTCCTACTTAGTCCCAAGGGAATTTGTGTGTATATGTGTATATGTGTGTGTGTGTGTGCACATGAGCAAGCATGTGAGTATTAAAGTACATAATAGAAATAGTGTAACTTTTTTTGCTTTTTAAAAGTATATATTAGAACCTGATAAGTGTGATCCCCTAAAGATTCACATATTCATATGTTCATATCTGTATTCACTTTTACATATTTTAAATAATTGTGGACTGAAATTCAGACAAAGACCAAAAAAAAATTTACTTTTCTAACATAATTTCAAAATGTTTAAAAACTGAACTCTTTTAATAACTTTTATTGTTTTTAACATGTGACATTTTATCCCTATTAGAAGTAACAGATGTCTAATGCATTAAAAAGGAAAATCCTGCACACGTGTTGAAATAGAGGACTTTACTGAAAGGAAAGCATGCACTTTGATTTATATTAGTCAAAATTTAGATACTGTACTTAGTGCTATTTCAGGAAATGAAAAGGTGAGGAAACAGCTAGATACTAGTAAACCAGAGCAAATATCTCCATAGAAACCAAAAACAGTTTAAGTGTGAACCACTTATGCTAAATTAATACTTAGAATATGGTCATATCAGCCTCCAGAGGGCTAATCCAAACAAAACAAAACACTGTCGATTGATTTATGCGTGTCATGGAGAATTTACAATTCTTCTTTGTTTGCATTTAATTGTCAAAAATCTGTTAGTCATTGAGATTACAAAAATTTGGATGAATTTTACAAAGAAAAGATCACAAATAAGTGTTTACTTACTGCTGACTGTAACTCTTATTTTTACTACTGGTTAGAAGATACGCAAAAAGCAAATTCATTTGTTTGGCTATTTTTATTTGGTTTTGCCTCACTTTTATAGTTTCTTATTTCCTGCAGATCATTCTTCCCCACAATGTAGGCCATGCACAGTGAGGCACTTTGAATCCAGTGGGAATGACAATTAATTTATTGAACATCTATTATGTTCTAGCTAGTTAAATAAGCCATGATAGTCAATTTTCATTAAAGATTTATTAAGAAGGATATTAATATATCCACATTACAGATTTGGAAACCAATTCACATTAGTTGAAATAACTTGTGAAAGTTTAAAGAGTGGCAGAACCAGATTTTCACTCACTTGTCTCCTTCTGTAGAGGTAAGCTTAAACAAATGTTGCTGTAATGTAGCTCCATGCCCATGCTAATTAGGTGTAGGACTGCATATAATTGTTGCAGATGTGGCCCAGCATTGTTTGTGTGGCCAGATTCATACAGCATACTTACAAGCTTACATAGAAGGACTTCTTTACAAAGTTACTGTTAGTTCCTATGGTTTCAATTTACATCACCTTTCAAATAGTCCATTTGCTGCTACTGAGATTTCTATTTCATGCAGTGTGTATGATGTTTACCTACTCTCATTTTATATATTAGTACTGTTTCATTCATGAACTGAGAAAGAAATAGTTCCTGGGATCTAAATTAGGCTATTTTCTTAAATGTTTTTAGAGAAACATGTATGTGTGTTTGTGTGTGTGTGTTTACGTATATAGCATCCTACTACTTGATGCTATAATAAAAAGATTATTACTGTAAGACCATATAACTCTTGGTATTTCCTCAGGTGAGGCATGTCATGAGAGTCTCTGCTTCATAATTAATCACAATGTATGTTGTCCGTGAAAGTATAAACTTTATGGTATTTATTATATTTATGATTCTTAGAACAGCAGAGAGAGAGAAATGTGACTATTAGATAAATCCATACTGTGTTTCGGTCCAAGCCTGTCCCACTATAGTTGAACTGGACATTGGTGAGGCACAGTTATTTTGAGGCTTTTTCTCTTTGGTGATATTTCATCTTTCTGTTCTTTAACCAGGTTAAAATTTAATGGAGAGGAATTTCTAAATGTAAAATTTTAACATTAAAACAAAGAAAATTTATTTGAAAAGATGTTTGTTTCCCCATCTCAACAAAGGAGAACACAATTTCTGGTTCATGTCCACATTCTGCGCTAGTATAAGAAATGACCTACCAAGTTATCCTTCATAGCCAAAGAGCCCAAGTCAATGACAGGAGCAAGACCAAGGTCAGAGGTGCTAAGAGTCTTGGATGAGAGGACAAAGTGGACAATCACCAGTAAAACATCCTGTAAGAGGAAAGGGCACTACTCAGACTAGCAGTAGCTATTACTCTAAGGATGGCTGGAAATTTCTCATGGAGGCTCATAGTAAACTCATTACTATGTGTGGATCAAGTGACAAAAGTGGATATGATGCTCAAATGTGTGGCGTTCAATGCAGAAATAAAGGTTCTCCTGAAATAAAATTCAAAGTATTGGGACAATTTCCAAGTCAAGAACACATGATTTATAACATTTTTTCATCAGCCAAAAGTATAACATAATACCCTTATTACATCTCTAATGGTGCAAATGGTCTTTAAGAGTACTTCAGTCTTTCATAAGTCTAATATTCCAACTCATTTGTTACAATTTAGCTATAGTTGCTTTTTTATAGCTCCTATATCATTAGCAATTGGCTTTTGGTGTATCGTTAGGCATTACAGTTCTACTAGTTACCCATTTATCATTCACGGCACAAGATATGTGGCTATGCAGAACACAACTTTTTTTTAAAATCATTCTAACTCTCTTGTGTTTCCCCCTCTCCACCAGTGCCTTCAGGCACTCTCTCCTCACTCCCAACATGGTCTTTCTTCCTTTCGTGCTGACACTGTCAGTTGGATTCCTTGACTACATTTCCTATGCCAGTATATAAAATTAAAAGTTTCATTTCAAGAAACTTATTTCCTTCTATAAAAAAAATGCATGCAAATTATGTTTCCTACAGAAATTATAGAGAAGGAAAGCATGATATATTTCATTTCAGCTTAGTGAAGTTATTGGGCTACATAAATGTCTCCTTTGGGAAACAGGGGTTGACAAAATGATCAAGAAGGTGAACAATTTCCTGACTCCACTTCTCCAAGTCAAATGTTCATGGTCATTCTTATGTTGAGCCCTAAAATAAACAAGCATGTAGATGCCATACCGAGGAGAGTGTGAAAAGTAGCAATAATGTAGGCTCAGTTTACATTTAAATTGGGCTGGATCACATTGAGTTTTCTTACTTTGTTAAGCATCTAATTCTTGTGCTAACTTTCATTACCAATTTAATAAAAATCCATCAAATATTTACTGGATGCTTACTACGGACTTGGCTCTGCAATTTTCTAGTTTCTTTAAGAATCTCTGCCTAAATGGAGCTCATAGTAGCATGAAGGGCCTATACTTAACCTACTTGAGCAGATACTGAATGGGGTATGTAGGGTAACAAGTAATATGAACTACTAGGATGGAATCTAGGAAATGTAGTTAATTTACTGTAAGCTCTGTACTATTTTATACTTAAGTTCCCATAAATTGAGGCTTCTGGGAAGAGCAGTATTAGCAGGCTGAGCAAAATGACCACTTAATTAGCATGGTGACTATGCCTACAACTAAGAGTAAATTGTAACCTACAGCCAGGTTCATCAGGCCTGCTTGGTTCACTACTGTAGAAAGAGCCCACTAGTAATCTGTTAATATCCATTCTTCCCGTCTTTCAGGAGAACCTGTGGAGGTTATAATAGACATCACCTTCCAGCTACTGAGTATAATTCACAGCCTCCTTGCACTTAGTTGTGGCTATTTGTTAAAGATCTAGTAATAGCATAAAAGCAGAAGTTCCTCATGCAATTTCTATATAGTGCCCTTAAAAGAGAAGAGTGTTTTCCCCTTGCTTTTCTCACTTCCCACTGGCTAGAATACAAAGTTGACATGAGACCTGGAGTGGTTATCTTAGGCATGAGACTGAAGCCCCCCCTTTTTTTCTTAGATTAATGTAAGGGTGTACAAATGATTAGGTTACAATGTTTGCATTTGTAGTTGTGTTCCACACCCAGGAATCCAGGAAGTATGCCATATACCTTTACATTGTGCCCATTAGGCGGAACACACCAATCCCTCTCTCTACTCCCCCAACTTGAGTTGAATTGAGTTTTTCTCTTGTGTGGGCATTTATTAGTTCATCTTCTGACTTCATATTAGTACTGAGTACATTGAATACTTGCTTTCCCATTCTCGTGATACTTTACTAAGAAGAATGAGTTTCAACTCTATCCAGGTTAATACAAAAGATATAAAATCTGAATAGTATTCCATGGAATACATATATCACTGTTTATTAATTCATTCCTGGGTTGATAGGCACATCTTAGCGACTGTAAATTAAGCTATAGTTAACAATTCAGTGCAAATGTACTTGCGTAAAGTGAATGTTTTTCTTCTGGGTAGATGCCTAGTCATGCAATTGTGGGGTCAAATGGATGGTCTATTTTAAGTTCTTTGAGGATCCTCCATACTTCCTTCCAAAGAGGCTTAGTTTGCATTCCCACCAACAGTATAAAAGTGTTCCCCTCTCCCCATATTCAGGCCAGCATCTGCAGCTTTGGGACTTTGTGCTGCAGGCTATTCTCACTGGGGTTAGGTGATATCTCAGGGTTTTTTTGATTTGCATTTCTCTGCTGATTCAGGATGATGAGCATTTTGTCATGTTTTTGTTAGCTATTCATCTGTCTTCTTCAGAGAAGGTTCTGTTCATGTTTCTTGCCCAGTGGTAGATGGGATTGTTTGCTCTTTTTTGTTGTTGTTAATTTAATTTTATTTTATTATTTTTTTTTTATTTTATTTTTTTGTAGAGACAGAGTCTCACTTTATCGCACTCGGTAGAGTGCTGTGGCATCACACACCTCACAGCAACCTCCAACTCCTGGGCTTAGGCGATTGTCGTGCCTCAGCCTCCTGAGTAGCTGGGACTACAGGCACCCGCCACAAAGCCTGGCTATTTTTCTGTTTTTGCAGTTTGGCGGAGGCAGGGTTTGAACCCGCCACCTTCGGTATATGGGGCCTGAGCCCTGCTCCATGAGCCACAGGCGCCGCCCTGTTGTTAATTTTAGTTCTCTGTAGATTCTAATTATCAACTCTTAACATGCAAATATCTTTTTTCCATTCTGAAGTTTGAGAATGGCAGAGCAACAAGTTGAATCCAATGTGGCTAAGCCACTGCACCAAGCCTGTAACATCTATCCAAACATTGAAATAAATGGTCCAGGTGCAGTAGCTCATACCTTTAATCTTAGCACTTTAGGAGACAGCAGCAGTAGCATCACTTGAAGCCAGAAGTTTGAGATCAGCCTGGGCAACAGTGAGATCTTGTCTCTACCAAAAAATAAGATAAAATAAAACAAACAAACAACTGCCTTAGGTCACTGTATTTTTTGATCTCTTCATTATAGTGCCATATATTATCTAATAGACCTTTTCATCCCAAGTGACTTGGGGTAGTGCCCAACACAGAATATGAGATTGTTGTGCGTGTGTCAGGTTGACATGAGAGAGAAGGTACTGCACACAATGCCTTTTTCTTACCCCAGCTTATAATACACCTAATCCTTATATTCCAGCTTTATTTCCCAGGATAATACTAGAGTAGGAGACGAGGGGACAGGGCTGAGACTAGATTCATGGGCTTTCAGAGTAGGTGCAGGCGTTGAAGTCTAACTAAGGAGGTTGATAACCTAGATGAGAACTGGTTTCAACCAGCCTGTCAGCTATTTAGGTCACCATACATATACTTTGACTAATTAAACCACTGCAACTGCATTATGGTTTTAGGTTTTATAATTTCTCTTCCTCTGAAATAACCATCATGGTTCTAAAACAGCTATATAAAGTATGAAAATGGGAGGGAACCTATTCTAGGAATTATTATCCAAATTCTTAGTAAAAACCAACTCCTTAGTTTAGAATATACTTCCCTTCAATTAACAAGACTTCACAAAGCCAAAAACCTTTTCCTTTGGGGACAAGTGCACTTTCACTCTTGAGAAAGTATACTTTGGCTTTTGCTTTGAATATAAGCTGCTTTCTTGGCTTAGGTGGTGTGTCCTGAAATTCTTTTCTCCTACCAGTACCAAAACCTGAAAATACCTCTACTGGGAGTCTGGTAACAGTACTACTCTGATTTTCAGAGGGATAAAACAGTCTAGCTATATAAAATAAAAAAGAACATGACAAGCGATAGAATAGAAAGCAGCTGTATATTATGAAACACAACTCAACGTTATATTTCTTCTATGACAGCATGAATAGCGTACCTTTAAATGCAATACAACTTTTCAGAAACATAGTAAAATATGTCTTATCAAAATTCAAATTTTAGGCTGAGTGCTTGTAGCTCAATGGCTAGGACTCCAGCCACATACACCACAGCTGACGGGTTCGAATCCAGCCCATACCTGCCAAACAACAATGACAACTACAACCAAAAAATAGTCAGGCATTGTGGTGAGCATCTGTAGTCCCAGCTACTTGGGAGGCTGAGGCAAGAGAATCGCTTAAGCCCAAGAGTTTGAGGTTGCTGTGAGCAATGATGCCACAGCACTCTATCCAGAACAACATAGTGAGACTCTGTCTCAAAAAAAAAAAAAAATTCAAATTTTAAAATTATAAGAAATTTCACATACTTTTAGTTCATGTCTGTTGAGGCTTTCTGTTTGATAAGACAGATTTGAGCTCAAAGTTCAAACTTAGATGATCATGATTCAATGGCTAATTTTATATCCTTTCCTCCTACTAACAACAGCAAAGCATTCCAGTTAACCATGTCTTCCTTTCAAGATTTTGTTTGGCTTAGTGGTTCTCTCTGGAGAATATCATTTCACTGGTAACCTAGATGACTGTATTTTGTTATCAAATTTGGGATAGCACAATCTCAAATCACTTCCCAATAATGTTGAATATATCATCTAGATAAACAATTATTTACTGAAGATAGCCAGAAGGTTTGTATTATTCTAGAAACTCAGCCTATAACAAAATTAAACCTCACAAACAGGAAAAAAGTTAGCTTTTGGTGAAATTACTTTGAGTAAATCATTTTGCCACCATATTATAAATCTATATTGACATTATTCTTTTAATAAAATAGCTATATGAAACTGTATTTAATATACAGATTTTGCAAGGATGCTGTCATAGATGATACTTGATATTCCCTTTTCCATGAACTTCAGTGAAAAGCTTCTTTCAGGTTACAGTATCAAGAATAGTTGACTTTCTTCTGGATTGCATGTGTGTGTGTGTTTATTTCCTTATAGGCCATACGAATCTTAACAATCGCTTGTAATATGCATTCACATTATCCGCTAGACATACAGCTAAGTATCTTCCCCACTACTACAGAACACACAGGACATTGGATACAGTTCTGCTGCTAACTCACCTGTTATTCTTTACACTCTTCTTGATTAATTTATCTTACTTATTTTTAATATGTGTCTTTTGCTGACCTTCCTCCATTAATGTCATCTTTCTAAGCCATTTTTCTGGAGTAAAGTATATATTTCTAAATACATGAATATTTTATAAGACATTCTACTTATTTAAGAATGTTTTGTTTACTTTTGCACTTAATCCGGTTGCCATTTTTATAACAATTGGTTCGACTTAAATTTCTGTGTTTACTTGTATCATTGCTCACTACAGTTCTTGGAATGACATTTTCAATAAACTAAAAATATACTTGACGTCTTCACTGCTAAGGGGACAAAATGGTCTTTCCATAGTCCTCCTACACTTGACCTATCATGTAGTAACAAGCAATCTCAGCTGGGTACGTACACTGACTTGACCACAGTATTCTTTTGGCATTTGTTCTTGTTGAGAAACCTAAGAATCCTGGTTTTTATTCCTTTATAATTTATTTTCTCTTTCTGGATGTGTATAGGAAGGTTTCTCAATTTTTAATAAACATTATTTGGAGGATCTTTATGTGTATGAATATGTTTTCATTAACTTTGCCAAAATACAAAGTGCTATTTCATTTTATGAACTGTGTTTTGAGTTTTTCCCCCTTATTCTGGAGAATTTTCACTATTGCATCCTTTATTGATTATTGCTCCTCCTCAATTTGTCCTGGTTTTTTCTCAGGAAAAGAAATTATTTCTAACTTCACAAATATGACTCTACTACAAATTCTATTTTCTCCATAAATTTTTATGCCTCTTCCTGGTTTACTTTTTTCTCCACAGCAGTGGTCATCATCTTTTTCAGTTTCAATCCTCATCTCTTCTTCACATGCCCTCTGTCCCATGGTGATCTCTTCCAGTTATATAACTTCAAAAGCTAACTAAGTTGATGACTTCCAAATTTCATCTCCAGCCAATTCTGCTCTCCAAATTTTAGGCTCAAATATCCAACTGCCTAAAAAACATTTCCACCTGGATTTCCAGCTGACAACTTAAAGTTAATATATCTAAAACTGAACTCTCTATCTCCCATGAAATTTGTTCTATTCACAGCCTTCCTCATCTCAAAGGTTACCAACTTCCCCTTTCTTTTCCTCACATTAAGAGACTTAGAATACTCCTTGATTCCTCTCTCTCATACCTCATGTCTTATCTTTAGTAAATTCTTGTTGGCTCTACCTTCAAAATATATCTGATATCTGACCACTTCTTTCCAACTCCTGCTTCACTGCTAACAAGTTCAGGTGATTTTCACTTTCTCACTAATATTACTGTAATGGATTAGCTTCTCTGTTCCCCCAAAGAAAAGCCCAGTTTGTCATAGACATTGGGCCATCACTAGGTCAGCACCATTCCTGCTGCACAATGATTACATGGTTAAGAGAAAACTCATGAGTTCTGATGAAGTGATAGCTGCATGCCATGACGAGAGGGGATCACTCCTTAAATGGTTACATCATCCTGAAGAATCAAAAAATGACAGAACTGGTGTTTCCTCAGTCCAAGAACAAACTATCCTTCCTATTGCCCTAGCCTCTGATAGGGGACTTCTCCTAGTACTTTTTTCCACACTTTTTTATTACACTAAGCTCTTGTTTTTTGGAGCTACACAGCTGAAAGACCCTCCTCCTGTCCCAGATTAAGGTCAACTACTTTAGTTTCTTATATGCAAAGAAGACAGAACAAAGAATTTACAGATTTCTCATGATTTGTTGTAGTTCTTTTTTCTTCTCACCAATATTTGTTCTGTGTTATGTCCTTGTGCTGCATACAAAATAAGATAACGTCCCAATTATTTGTTATGGCATTCAGACAAGCAAGACCAGATATGCCTGCGTAATTTCAGAATCCAAGAAGAAATTTTGTACATTTTTAAAGTGTTTTTAATATCTAATTTTGAGTAACAAGTAATATTTAATTTCATTGCTGTTTGTATATATTGGCTAAAGTGCAGGTTTAGGGTAGCACTGAATTGAGGAATGTTTGACATATGGAAGTGCCTGCATATTTTGTACTTCTCTAAAGAGAGAAAAAAAAATCAATGAACAAGAATTTATGGAGTACTAATTTGCACATTATACAGCCCATGAGGAATATGAGCAAAGTCTGGGTTCTTATGATTATTATGCTGCTTGGAAAGAAAATACTAATGCAAATGAAGCAGACGCCAGTATGAGCCACCAAATACCAAACTGTGCTGAAGATACTCTTAGTGCTACAAACGCTGGCAATTCCATTGCCTGTAATCCTAGCACTCCAGGAGATCAAGGACTGCTTGAGCTCAAGAGTTTAAGATCAGCCTGAGCATGAGCGAGGCCCATCTCTACCAAAAATAGAAAAACCAGCTGGGTATGGTGGTAGATGCTTATAGTCCTTATGTACTTGGGAGGCTGAGGCAAGAGCACTGCTTAAGCCTAGGAGTTTGAGGATGCAGTGCCATGGCACTCTACCCAGGGCAGCAGAGTGAGACTCTGTCTCAAAAAAAAAAAAAAAAAAAAGTTTGGCTCCGCACCTGTAGCACAGTGGTTACAGTGCCATCCACATACACTCAGACTGGCTGGTTCCAACCTGGTCCAGGCCATTAAACAATGACAACTGCAATAGAAAAATAGCCTGGCATTGTGGCGGGTGCCTGTAGTACCAGCTACTCAGGAGGCTGAGGCAAGAGAATCTCTTAAGAGAGTTGAAGTGTTGTGAGCTGTGCCACCATGGCACTCTACCGAGGGCAACATAGTAAAACTGTCCCCAGAAAAGAAGAAGTTTTATGGACTGTCCTGCATCTGAACTAACTTCCTATTCTTAGTGAATAACCAATCTGTCAGTCTGGCTGGGAGACCGCACTGTTCTCACATTGACTTGGATGAAAGAGTGTGTGGACTGAAAAAAGCACAGTAATGGATAATAACTCTTAGGCTTTTAGGTGAAATAATTAGATAAATAATTTACTGAAATATACTGATTGGTATGGATAGGAAAAATACGTTATTTGAAAGTGGCAATAACTTCAAGATGTCTGGGAGAATCCCACATTATATTGTTAACAAATACAGAAGCGATCAGATGTCTCCTGCCTCCTGTTGCCACTTCTTGGAAGGCAGGGATTAGGTTAACTGAACCTCTTCCCATTGGTGTCCTAGCCCAACTTGCACTTTGAATCTTTTGGAGATGATACATGGATTTTGAAACATTTGCTCTTCAAACAAAACTGATTCATCAATTAATTTACTCATTTACCCCTAAAAATGTCCCTTCTTCATTTAGAATTGCGTACGAATGTTTCCTCTCAGTCTGCAAGGTTTTGTATAACCTAGTTCTCACTGGAAGTAGTAGATTAAATACAAACCAACTACCAAACACCCACTGTTAAGGTTTTAACACTTATGAATTTATTCCTCACAACAACTTAATAATGTACATTATTCTCTCCCTTTTGCAGAAAGCATGGGAGAGGGAGTAAGTAACTTATCTAAGGCCGCACAGGCAGTAAAAAGTTGAGCTGTATTTGAATCAGGGCTCTTATCACTACACCACTCTCTACAGCACCTCTGTTTTCCCCGAAAAGAAAGTGTTTTGCTCTGGATTTCTAAGACCTCTTCTTGCTCCAGTAGCCGGTGATTTTATTCAAGTGCTTTTGATATGCAGTTTCTACAGTCCTACAATTGTGATGTTTTAAAAATTGTAAATGAGAATGATCATCTAATTTAATCTAAGGAGATTACCTATATTATTCTTTATTCTATTTTTGTTGTTTCATTGTATGATATTCCAATAGTACAAGCCTCTCCTATACTGGTTAACATCACATGGAAATGATAAAAGCTAGAGCATGTGTGATTGCAGCTTCTATTTCTGATGTATTCATATGTAAAATCAAGTCAGATAGTAATTGTGTCATACCAAGTTTTGCCATGAAAATCTCTCACATTTAAATTGGTTAAATTTTCTAATAAAGTATTATAAAATATTTCATCAAAACTCTGTAGTACATCTGGGTGCCCAACTTTTGTATTGGAATCAACCTAATGGAAAGTAAAGAGTGAGCAAATGTCATCTAACTCTAGGAGTTTATTTTTCCTAATAATTATAACAGACCATAGTCTATTTTTGAGATAGTTTAGTAAAAAATAAAATAAATTAAATATAATGTATTTTCAGTATCTTCTCATTTATTCCAGGTCTACTCATGATTTTCAAAATTAACAACTTTAAGTTATATTTGACTACTTTTCTCCCATCCAAAAACTTGGCTGTAAAGTTAAAATGGCCATTACGGCTAATTATGGACATTTTTGTTTTTTCAGTTTTCATTATATATTTCATATTCCTTGGAAATATTCCTACTATTGAACACAACTACATCTGCACAGGCCCACTACAGTCATAAAAATGAGAATATGGATTATTCTTGCTCCTGGCTCACATCTGATAGTGAAATAAAGCAACACCCTTATTCCACAGACATATGTCAAGGTTCTAAGCCTTTTCAACTAACAGGAATTGACATAAAGATACAAAGCCAGGGGTTCTGGTCTCTCAACGTTTCACCATACTCTTAACTATCTACAACTAGATCCCAAAGACATGGCTGGCCAGTTTCAGCCATACTAAATGACAAGCATGGAAGACTTGGATAAGCTGAAGGTGCCAAGTCAAGACCTACAATTGGAAAAATAGCAAAGACCTAGTACCGCAAGCTTTCATTTCTTCACAATGTCTTCTGGCTTTCTGTCTCTCCTCTCCAATAAGTTCCAGCATTCTTTCGCTGCCTGAGACCGTGGTGTCTTGAGAAAAACATCATACAATCAAATTCATTCAGAAGTATTAGGGACTCAATGTGTTACCTCACCTTGGGGGACTCTGTCATTAAAAGGGGACCCTGGCTAGGACAATGCAAGCCCCCAAGTAATGAGTCACCAGTAATAAACATGGGCAATACAAGGTGATTTTTGGAGGGACCTCCTTTCCCCCCATTAAAACCATTTTACTGCCCATTTTGCTCATCTTTGGCACAAAAGTTTAGGCCCACAGTTGGCCACAAGTAGTTTCTGAAACTAAAGAAAAGATACTTTTATTAGTTAGGAAAATGCCCTGAGGTTTCCAATATGGCAGAACTATAGTGTTAGAAGAAGAGAGAAAGAAAATGTTTTTAATGTATAAAAATGGATATTCAGATAGAGAATGTCCAAAATCCATTCAAGTTTAAATGCTTCTCAAACTTTCTGAATTACCTATCCTACTACTTCATTTTGCAGTGGAGGAAACTAATACGTATACATTGCATTACTGCTGGCTATTCTTTCATTCATTCCAGCTCCATCCATACCAAACTATTTTTATGTCTCTAAAAAACCCTTCATGCACCCAGAGCCTGAAACTGTCCCCTCTATATACCTGTTCTACTTACCTGGTTCACTCCTACTCATCCTTCAAGACTGGAGCTAAAGTATCTTCTGTTAAAGAAAATAAGAGAAGCAGTAAGGAACCCCCTCTTCGTGAGGCACTCATACTCATGAAGTCTTCAATAGGCTCTTCTTAGTGACATCCAGTACCTCCCTCTTGTCCCCTGGTCAAAACATGAAGATAAAACTCATAGTTGCTCAAGGGGCTGCTTGTCAAGCTGCAGCTCTGGACAACAGCACTGCCCTGTGTTTTTCAATACAGCATGTGTATATTAGCTTCATTCACACTCCATTCTTGCTTATACTT
Organism: Arctocebus calabarensis; assembly: GCA_963573935.1. NCBI lineage: Eukaryota > Metazoa > Chordata > Mammalia > Primates > Lorisidae > Arctocebus > Arctocebus calabarensis. The sequence continues at coordinate 40,629 of CAUYON010075611.1, forward strand.
AACTATGGACCTCTTAAGCACACATCAGCAGGGAAGACTGATAAAGAAAGAGAAAAAAAACAGGATGTGTTAACCTTGTATACCACAGGATCTGGGTGGCACGATCCTTCCTGCCTACTTGCAACCTGTCCTAGGGCATTAAACAATGCCACTGAATTCCCTTTCCTGCTGTATGTCTCAGATTGAGTCAATCAACCATCTGACGTATCATGTGTGTTTTAATTTAATCTGTGTGCCTTTCTGTGCTTTTCCACCTAAGGCAGCCTTCCTGGAAATGTATTTGGACACAGCCATCACACTAAGGTAACTTTTCAATGTGAAAAAGCATCTTTATCACTTCAGTCCAGGTTCAGTGTCCTTCCCTGACAATCTCTGCAAACATGTATCATAACATTTAATTCTCTAGGTTATGAAATTATTTTCCTGTTTTATTTCCTAATATATTTCTATAAATATTCTTTTTTTTTTCTGCCTCCCAAGTAGCTGGGACTACAGGTGCCCGCCACAATGTCCGGCCATTTTTTAGTTGCAGCCGTCATTGTTGTTTGGCGCGCCGGGTTGGATTCGAACCCACCAGCTCAGGTATACATGGCTGGCGCCTTAGCCCGTTGAGCCACAGGCGCCGAGCTCTACAAATATTCTTGATGTCAGGGACTAAAATCTTCTTACTTATAGCACTTGGGAGTCATAGACACATTTTTGTTACATTTTTAAAAATTAATAAATGTATAGCAATTAATTAGTGTTCACTAAAGCCAGAGTTCAGATCTACAGAAGATACCACCAGGCAGAACCAGAATCTCACATACATTGTTTCAAGGCTTTGAGTAGAGTAAGTGAGAACAAGGCTCATCTCCTGAAATTCTGTTTTTCCGTAAGGTATCTGAGGTAAGAAGGGCAAAGACATTGATCCTGGCTAACCACCAGGAAAAACCACATAGTTTGACCGCCATCATGCAGATCAAATGGAAAATAACTAACAAGCTACCTGTCTCAGCAACTACATAGGATAGATCTGAAGTTCTCTTACAGTAAATAATGTGTCCTAGAGTAGTGATGTAAGTGCTGATGTCAGATAGATGAGATCCATGCTGAGATTCAGTAATGACAATATATTGCCATCTTTAGTCTAATTCAAGATAGAGCATACCCACTGGATGGAGAGCAACCTCAATTTAAACTTTCATGACCCTCCACCTGTCTTTACTTTCCATCATGACTTGAGTAACAACAGGGATTTTTAAAACTAAGTATCTCTACCAATAGACAGGCGACTACTTGCAACAGATGCAAATAATGTTAGTGTTTTTTATTTCCCACTAAATGCATTTTTATCTTTCTTATTTTTTCTCATTCTCATCTCTTTTTTTCTTTCCTTTTTTCTTTCTTGATCTTTTGTACATTGTTCAGTCCCTCCAACAAGGTCTCAGAGATTATGATTAGGAATGCATCTTTATGAAGACATAGATGCAAAGCAAAAGCATTTATTTATTTATTTATTTATTCAACTTTGCATTTTATTTCACCTCCACATATTCTGTAGCAGAATTTATGCTATTTATTTTAGAATAAATTCTAAAGCGTTTATTTCTAACTAAAGCAGTATTCCCCAGCTTGGCTGTCAAAGCAATCCAATAGAACAATGAAATTCTCCTAGTATCAAGCCATAATTCATTTTAATTTACAAAGTAATCAAGTCCTTTGAAACCTTTTGAGAGGATTTAGTAGGAAAAAAGAAGAATATCTTAAGTCAAAAATTATGTATAGTAATTCTGAGGAAGTGTTGAGAGTCAATACCTTAGTATATCCTATTTTTTCCATATCTCTGCAAAATAAGTTCAGTTACTAACTTATAATGTGCATTTAAATACAATTAAGTCTATAAAATGTAATTTCTGTGTAATTTTTTTATGCAAGGGCACCCCAAATGCCTGAACTAAATAATTCAAACTTTCAAGGTCATTTTGAAATAGTGATTTTTTTAAAAAAAAACTGTTTTACATTGACAAACATGGCTTGAACATACGTAAAATTCCAAGTCACCATGGGTTTTATGCCAAATTCTGCTAATGTAAAGTAAACATTTTCCCTTAACTACTACAGTGGCACTTAAGTACATTTTCTTTCTTTATGTAATAAGAAAAAAAAAGATACACAATATCCAAAAGCTTAAATGCCAATTCATGTTGTTTTTAAAAGTTAATAAAAGTGACATAAATCAAATAAACATTTCCAAATGACGTTCATTAATTTTGTGGTAGTTTTGCTGTTGTGTTAACTTTCCCCTCCCATAATCGCTTTTTAAACAAAGTTCTCTGGGAAATTGTGTCCTCTTGTGGTGACTGGCAAAAACAACATGTTTTCTGCTGAGCAAACCAAACAATTTTAGTCTTATTAAGACTAAAATCTCAGGTAAAGCCATTTGTGAAAAAAAGGAAACCCTTTGAAGTGAAGAAAGGTGAAAGTTATGAATAACGAGAAAGGAATAGTTAACTGGAAAAACTTAAAATACAAATCATTCAACATATATTTAAAAACTGATCATCAGACAATTAAAAAGAAGACATACGTGTACACTGCTATGTAGGAAGACTAAAATCAGGATAAAAGCTCCTATGAATAGCTATGCATTTTTTCATCAGTTATTCCAGCAACTCTTTGAAGTAAGAGTATTTTTCAAGAAGGTTTACTGGCAGCTGAGATGAGACACCAGCCTTCTAGACTGCATACCTCATAAGCTTAAAAAAATAAAATAAATTAAGGGAAAAGAACTCTTCCGGACTCCATACTTTTTCATGCTCTGATCCTGCTATTCCCTGATCTGTCTCCTCATTCGATCCTTATTTTGAGTGCAGAATATCAGATATTGTAAAGATTAAAATTCATTTGAAAACTTCATTTGCTTATTTGAGGTTCTCTTGGCACCTCAATTTGTGTTTTTTACTTTTTCATTTTATTTCTGGATTAAAATGTATAAATACTATAACTTTAGTTTTCTATTCTTCATTCAGGAAAGAAATGTAGAATTAAATCATCATTAAAAAAGAAGAGAATGTTGGCTCAGTGCCTGTGTCTCAATGGGTTAAGGTGAGCTGGCGGGTTCAAATCCAGCCTGGGCCCGCCAAATAACAATGACAGCTGCAACCAAAAAATGAGTGGGCGTTGTGGTGGGTGCCTGTAGTCCCAGCTACTTGGGAGCTGGAGGCAAGAGACTTGCTTGAGCCCAGGAATTGGAGGTTGCTGTAAGCTGTGATGCCACAGCACTCTATCCAGGGTGACAGCTTGTGGCTCTGTCTCAAAAAAAAAAAAAAAAAAAAAGAGAGAAGAGAATGAGTTCTTATGAGCTTTTACTGAGTTATCAAAGTCATTCATACTGGCACAAACTTTATATTCCATTTTAATAAAATTCTCCCATTTAAATGCCAAACTGGGCAGTCCCTTTGGAGTATTCAAAACAAGTCACGCTACACAACCTCATATGAGGTCCACTCAACTGCAGCCTTTCAAATTTGCGCCCCCTTCTGTGTGAATACTCCATGCACCATTTACATGATTCAGAGAAATTACTTCACAGACTTGAAGTGAGACAAACAGGTGGCAGGCCAGCTGAAGATTAAGGAGAAAGAAGAACAGAACAGATTGAAGTACTCACCTTTTGTGCAAGCCCACATTTTAAAATTTATCAGCTTGTTAAGAATTGTATAATGTGTGTTTCTTTTCCTTATCTAAAAGTATTTAGATTGCTGCTATCAGAATGCCAGCGCATATCAAAACTATAAGGGTACTTGCATACTCATTGCATTAAGTGTACTTGCACAGTAGTTGCATATGCCCAGTTTGAGATTTCTTATAACAGTATTTTTTGTTTCAATTTCTAACATGCACACATTCCTCAAAAAGGACTGTGAACATGCCAAGTTTGCAGTTTGAAAACAAAGCTAGTTTTGAATTATCAGAGCACAGAAGAAATTTTTTGTTGTTTTCAATTAAAAATTGGAGGGGGGACTTTATTTTAGAAGTAAATTATCAAATCCCAATTAATCTGGCATTCTCAAAGAAAGTCGTCCTCCACTGATATCCTTCCCGTTATGCTAAAATCAGCCCCAAGAGAAAATTTCTAGAACTGTTTCTAGGAAAGCAAAATTGAAATTTTAGAATGAAGTAAGCATTCATATCTTCAACTGAACATTGTGAAATCAGTATTATGTTGTATATATGAGGTATCCAGAATTATATCTGACTTGTGAGTACTTATAAAGGGAGGCACTCATGCCCTAGCAATTATAGAAAAGAAAAATTGTTAGATAAAGCGTTAGGACAGAGATATACATGAGCAGAGTGGATAGTCTCGGCATGTTGCATTTTACAAAGCAAGGACTATCTGTCTCCAGACATATTTTGAGAGGTAATTCACCTGGCAAGCCACTATCTTTTTGCTCTAAAAGTAACATAAAACCCTACTTAAGAAAGAACTCAAAATTTGGTCTTATCCTCCACTTTCCAAAGGTTCAAGAGAAATTTCTTCTCCAAAAGAAAGTCATCCATTGTGACCCAAGCTGAAAGATTCTGTGTCCAGGTTGGTTCTGGTTAGAGCATTCATTTCAAACTCTCTTCTAAGCATTTTGACATCCCAGAGTGCTCAGACCTGGGGTCCCTCTACCTAGTAGACCGGAGCTCTTCACCCTCCGTAAGCTTAGTGACAGGAGAAGCGCTGGGCTCACTTGTTTAAGAACTAGTCTTGGAGATTGATGACTTTGCAAGTCGGGCTGGCTAATGACCCCTGGCTGCTTTGCTGTTGTGGACTTGGTTTCTCCTCCAGCTTTCCGTTCCCCCTCCCCTTCCCCAATTCCCTTGGTCAGGTAAGGTTTCTTTTACACTTTGTCCACACTTTCCTGCCTTGCTTACCCGTGGCCACAAAGGAAAGAGTCCAATCATTCCATCTCTTTATTTATTTTTGAGAACTCAGCTAAGGAGGAAAAAAAAAAACAGAGCAAAACAAAAATAAGCTGTCATATTGATCTTTCAAAAGGAAATAGCTAAAGTAAACATTTTTTGAGATTTCTGCCGCCATTATTCTAAGAAATGTACAATATCGTGACAGTTCAGAGTTACAAGGAGAACACTTGGTAGAGAGTGGGACGGAATTTCTAACCGCATCCAGAAAATAAAAACCTGTAGAAAGAAGATCCAAAATAAAGGTTGGAGGGGTGACTGTTTTGAGAAGAACTAACTGCCTGAGTGCTACTGAAATTAAGTGAAGGTGAAGTAGAACCGAATTTTCAGACAGGCTATCATTTCAAATAGGGCAGCAGCTTATGAAGCAGGCCAGTTGGCACGCTGTATTGTTCCCTGTTTGAGTATTTCTGTAGACATGGTGAAGGATGAAGATCGCATGAAAGCACAGCCCCATTTACCCCTCCAAGGGGGGAAAACGCTTGCCCTAACTACCCCCAAACGCTGAGCCCTTCTGCCAGTCCAGGGCTCTCCATACCTATGGCTGCTGGGGCCAAAGCTGTGAGCCTCAGCGAGGAATAGCCACGTGGACTGCTCACGCGTCTCCTGGGCTACCACCTCCTCCTCAGGACATCTGTGGCTGAGACCTTCAAGACCTTCGGTCCAACCCTAAAAGTGGCCTTTCTCTGAATTAACGGTTCTTGCTGCTGGTGGGTCTTTACTGAGCAGCCCGCAGTAGGAGTAGGTGGACTTCTGTTCTGGGGACCCCAGCATAGGGCACATAACTGGGCGCCCCAAATTCTGCCCTTAACATTCTCTACTAATTTCGGTTTGGGGGTTGAATGGAAGGGATGATCATCAATTGGTTATTTTATCCTAATTTATTTCTAAAAGGGCTTCTCTTCCAAGCAGGCTTTCCTTCCTGCTCACCAACTTTGTTGTTTCCAGTATGCCAGAATCTAAATTGGCATTCTTGGGGAGCTCTTCGTTTTAACTTACTAGATAGAAATGCATAAAATGCAAGCGTGTCCAAGAAACTGGACTGCTCTGAGAGTCAACGAAGCATAATTGCCCACTCGACCTCCTAGGAAAGGGGGATTGGGGGATCTCAGATCGGGAAGATCCGTGTTTTCAGGCGCTATCAAATTCCCACCTCACTCTCTAACGGAGTGATCTTTCAAGGTGACAACGTGGGGCCTAATTTGAGGGTTGGTGGGGATGAAGTGGCCACCGAATCCTCCACCTTTAATCGGCACTGCTGGCTATCAAGGCTGAAGCGAAGGCTTTATGCTGCCCTCCCTCCTCTGGCTCTGCTCTCTTCTCCAAGGACAGGGTTTCCTTCAGCAGGAGAAGAAACTTTTGTCTCATTCTAGCACCTTAGGAGGCACAGTCCTTTTGCAGTAGGGGAGACTTAGATTGGGTCTCTGTAGATGGAAAAGGAGGGCCTAGATGTTTCTAGGGAGGATTGAGAGAACAGGCCAGGGCGCAGATCCGCAGTCCCCGTGGTGCGGCCACGTCTTCAGAAACGCCCAGGACCTTGCTGCACCACCAAGGTTTGACCCTCGGAATTCCAAGGGATTCGTCTACCTGATCATTGAGTTGGTGTTTTCTTACCACCCCCACCCCTCCGCCCCAGCAATCCCAAACCGGCCCCGCGGACCTAGAGGAATCTGGGGCTGGATGAGACATCACCCACTGTGTAGAAGCTGTTACCACTGCTGCTGTCACAACCACTCCCGGTGGTGCTGCCACTGTGGACGGGACTGTCTTCTCCTAGCGCTTCCCGGCCACTCTCGTGTGCGGAGGCGCTGCCCGCGCACCGCGGCGCGGAAGGAAACAGCCCCGCGCCCGCCGGGGGAAGGCAGCGGGAGGGAGGGGGCCGGGCAGCAGGAGGCGGGCGGAGGGGCCGGCGCCCTGGCCAGGTCGTTTTTGAATGGTTTGGGAGGACGAATTGTTAGACCCCGAGAAAGGGAGGTGGGAGCGGGGGAGGGGGGCTGGGAAGCGGAAACTTTCTTATAAAACTTCGAAACGTCCCTCCTCCCCACGTCAGGCCAATGACACTGCTGCCCCCAAACCTTCCGCTTGCACGAAGGTATAAGAGCCTCCAAGCCTGCAGTTTTCGCTCAACTCTCAGACACCTCGAGGGCTCTCCAGCACCGGTGGCGTTTCCAGCAGGCCTAGCAGGGTGTGTGTGCGGCCGTTGGGCGCCTTCTTTTTGGACCTCGGGGCCATCCACACCGTCCCCTCCCCCTCCCGCCTCCCTCCCCGCCTCCCCCGCGCGCCCTCCCCGCTGAGGTCCTACCCGTCCCTCCTCCTGCTCCGTCCTCGCCGGGCCGCACCGCCCGGGCCGGCGCCGCGCGCGGGGGAAGCTGGAGGGCTGAGGCGCCCCGCTCTCCTCCTCTTCCCCGGGCCGCCGCTCCGTCCTGGACCCTCGAGGCCGCGCGTCGCCGCTCGAGAGATGATGCAGGACATGTCCAGTTCGCCAGTCTCGCCAGCCGACGATAGCCTGAGCAACAGCGAAGAAGAGCCAGACCGGCAACAGCCGCCGAGCGGCAAGCGCGGCGGGCGCAAGCGGCGCAGCAGCCGGCGCAGCGCGGGCGGCGGCTCGGGGCCCGGCGGGGCCGCGGGTGGGGGCGTCGGAGGCGGCGAGGAGCCCGGCAGCCCGGCCCAAGGCAAGCGTGGCAAAAAGTCTGCGGGCTGCAGCGGCGGCGGAGGGGGCGCGGGCGGCGGCGGCAGCAGCAGCGGGGGCGGGAGCCCGCAGTCGTACGAGGAGCTGCAGACGCAGCGGGTGATGGCCAATGTGCGGGAGCGCCAGCGCACGCAGTCGCTGAACGAGGCGTTCGCCGCTCTGCGGAAGATCATCCCCACGCTGCCCTCGGACAAGCTGAGCAAGATACAGACCCTCAAGTTGGCGGCCAGGTACATCGACTTCCTCTACCAGGTCCTCCAGAGCGACGAGCTGGACTCCAAGATGGCAAGCTGCAGCTATGTGGCTCACGAGCGGCTCAGCTATGCCTTCTCTGTCTGGAGGATGGAGGGGGCCTGGTCCATGTCTGCGTCCCACTAGCAGGCGGAGCTCCCCACCCCCTCGGCAGGGCCGGAGACCTAGGTAAGGACCGGCGCCTCTGCGCCCCTTCGCCGATCAAGTGGCAGACGGACAAACGGCCAGGCCGCGGCTCCCTGTCCACCTCGACTTTCTCTCCCTCTGTACTCTTCTCTCAGCCTCCCCACCTAACTTAGCTCTGCTACGTCGTCCCCACAGCGTCCCTGGAAGGCAGGTCATCCCCGCTAGGGAGAGAGGTCTCCAAGGGGAAGCGCCTTGTGGGAGGGTGTGTGTGTGTGTGTGCGTGAGTGTGCCTGACAGGCAGGAGAGAAAGACCAGGGTCACGGGGAAGGGCGGTTTTGCCAGCGCCTGTCTTTCGTCTTTACGTTTTTGTTCTTCTCCTTAAAACAAATGTTTCCAAATTCCACCTCCTACTTCTTTCCGCCCACCCACTTCCTCTTGCCCTTGGGCTGAAATCCTTCCAGGTTGTTCAGCGTAATTTCTCCTTGGTAGTGATAAGAGCAGTGCTCACTAGTCTTAGAAATTAGCCAAAGAGACTGAAACAATAACCAACTTTCCCTCCCCTCTCCCCGGGTTTTTGCAGATGTCATTGTTTCCAGAGAAGGAGAAATGGACAGTCTAGAGACTCTGGAGCTGGATAACTAAAAATAAAAATATATGCCAAAGATTTTTCTTGGAAATTAGAAGAGCAATACCCTAATTCAAAGAAACAGGGCGTGGGGCGCACTTTTAAAAAAGAAAGCGAGACAGGCCCGTGGACAGTGATTCCCAGACGGGCAGCGGCACCACCCTCACACCTCTACATTCTGATAGAAGTCTGAACAGTTGTTTGTGGGTTTTTTTGGTGGTTTTTTTTTTTTTGACGAAGAATGTTTTTAATTTTTATTTTTTTATGCATGCATTCTCAAGAGGTCGTGCCAACAGCCACTGAAAAGAAAGGCATCATGGACTATCTCTATTTTAAAATGGTAACAGTCAGAGGAATTATAAGAACACCTTTAGAAATAAAAATAGTGGGATCAACTTGGCTTGCAAAATCATAGTCGGTTAATTCCTTCTTTCATTCTTCCTCTGAGGGAAAAAAAAACTTAAAACACAAAAAACAACATTCTATTTATTTATTGATGACCCATGGTAAAATGCAAATAGATCTGGCGTCTAAATGCATTCATATTTTTATGATTGTTTTGTAAATATCTTTGTATATTATTTTTCTGCAATAAATAAATATGATTGAAAATTTAAAGAACCTTAGAGTTTGGTCTATATTTTTAAAGCACAGGATTAAGATGGTGTTATTTACCTGCTTGTTTTACTCTAGAGGCACCCAGGAGGGAGGGGACACTAATATAAACAAAGCAGTGAAAAACTCAAATAAACCAGCTACTGAAAGGCACAAGCATGTTATTTAAAAAAGACAGTTTTATTATTATCCTAGGTTAGTGTTCACTGGGCTTAGTAGCATCTATCTTTTTATCAAGTCTTCAAATAACAAAAATGAAAAAGTTTGCTATTCACCTCTCTTATTTATATTTTGAAATGATAACTGTAAAACAGTTAAATGTAAGCAAGCAATATGAAACCAGCACTATTTTCTCTTGTTACCAGGTAGTTTTGTCATGCTCTCCTCTTTTTGAAGATTCTTAATTAATACCATTTCAGTAAGAGGATACAGAGTGGTAGGAAAATTATCTGTATGCACATATAAATGAATACAAATGTACAGAAAATAAAATGGAATTCAGTAGGAAAGAGACAATTCCGTTTTTAAAGTAATTTGCCTAAATCCACTTTCATGAATGAGTATGACGTTTAATTTCATGTTTGCTAAAAGGAATAGAATATTTTCCTTCTTTAATGTCTATTTGAGAAGCAGGCTCCTTCTTTATATATAAAGAATATAAGGTTGTGGAATGAACAACCTGAACTTTCCTTATCCTTTCTAACTGTTGGAACAATTACAATTTCAAATGCTATAGCTATTTGGTATCTAGTCAATTCAATAGCAAATGCATTTTATTCAAAATTACACAGAATTTTTTGCTCCAAAGAGATTTGTACATATATTGCACACATATATTTACACACATGCTCACATAAACTCTAAAGTGAAGCAGTACCAGAACCAAATGGTGCTTGATTTTTATTTCTCATTTCTGGGCCAGGATCATATTGGATCTTAAAATTAATATGAATAGAATTGATAATTTTGTATTGCTTAATTGTTAATTTTTACATTCAGTTTAATGCACTTAGGGAACCTTTCAAGCTGGAAAATTACTTTAGTGCCTAATTCAAACAATAAGTATATGTATCCAAATAGATTATGCTTGCTTAGCTTGGGCTGAGGTTATTTTTATTGCCTGAAGGTTTTTGTTTTGCTCTCTACACAGCACCACAGAATGCTGACATAACAATACTATAAATTTATTATTGTGAATATTTCAAGCAATATTTTACAACAAGGAACCTGTAGCATTTGCTTACATTAAAAGTTTAGTCAAAGACTGTGGAATTATTGTTTTATTTTGGTAGTCCTTTACCAAATAACGGAATAAGGGAGTTATAACTATGTGGCACTATTTGTGAGGTATGTGTGTGTTTGCCTGGGGTAAAAATGTAGAGAGGGGTCCCTATAAGGATGAAGCGGAGAATCAAGATGGCACTTCTCTCTTGTGTGTGTGTGTGTGTGTATCATACAACCACTTCCATTTTCTATATTGTTCATGGGAAATCACCTTGTTCACTAGTTTGGTCTGACTATTTGATATTTCAGATTTCTTGAGGTACACCAAGATGGAGCTGACCCATCATTGCTGAGAAGGTAATTACTGTCTCAACCCTGGATGTAAAGACTAGAAATATCAAAGACAAGTAGCCTTCCACTTGCTTGGCTTTTTCTTGTGTGTGTGTGTGTGTGTGTGCACGCGCTGTTTTTCCTACTTTTTTTCACAAAACAGTTTGCAGATAACCAAATACCATATTTATAGTGAGTAACATTAAATAACTAAAGTTAAAATAGCATTTCCTCACAGATTTTCAGAGAAATAAACAAATGAATGAAAGAAAGCGGTTTTACTTTGGATGATGGGAATAAAGAATTCACCCTGGAAAATATTAAGTACTAGAGTACAGTTTTCAGCTTGCAGACTATTTCTATATTCCCAGTTCCCCCATACACGTGACATAAAATGCACAATTATTTTTTAGAATAGAAAATAGTCCACCTGTTTCTTTCCCTTCATCATTATTTCTACTGTAATTTTACTTCACTTTTATTTTTGCTACCTTCTTTTATTTAAAGGACATATAGAATGAATTACCTCTGTTTCAGAAGTGAGAAGCTAAATCTTTCCGTTTAATGTGGTGAGTGGACTCAAGAGTTTTGCCCTTCAGCTAGAATGCATTTGATATGGGAGACCATTAAATTAATATCTTGGGTAAATTCTTTAAAAATTGAATAAGGATGTTTCCTACATTGCGCTAATAATTTTTAAAAATCGTGTTTTCAGTTTTGCCCGATTGACAGTTTTCAGACATAGGCAGTAATTTTTCCACCATAGACTAATATTTCCTCTTTTAGTACACACACATATTCTAAGTACATGCACAGATGATAATATTGCACAGTTGCAGGTACCCTCTCCAAAGTACAACCTATTATCATATAACGTTAAATAGTAGAAACTCACAATGTGTTCACTTATTTTCCCCCCCACACTCAACAATGGCCCAAGATTTTTGCCCTTTCGATCTTCATAATGGAGCTTTTTAAGGGACACTTGGCCTCTTGCAAAAAAGTAGGGCATTTTGCACATTCCATGGTTTGGCAAAGTCAGAACTGGTTATTTTCTCTAGACCGGTATCAAGTTCTTCTCAGGCATATGATTTCACTTGAAGTCCTGCCCAGGAATCCTTCAAAGTGAGCGTTTGTCCCGCTCTCATGATGTCAGGCGGTTTTCCCTGCATCTGTAATTTGAAGAAAAACAAACAAACCTGCAGGGAACAAACGCCACGGAAACCCAAACAGAACTCTGTGGGGAGAGGGTCTCACCTGCGGTGGGCTCGGGAGAGGAGCCCAGGCCCGGGCTCCCCTGCGTGGGTGGCGGGCCGGGCCGGCACCGTGGGGGGAGGGATACGCGGTGCCGGCCTCTGATGGCGTGGACCGGCCCCTGGCTCCGCGTCTGGCCGCTGTTGGGGGTGGGGGGGCGGCGGCGCCAAGTGTCAGCGGTAGCAAGGGGAGCAGCAGCAACAGATTCAGGCAAATGCCCAACCGCAACCTCAAATTTCCAGAGACAGGCCCGCATTAGCTACAAACAGGGTTCGGAGGGAAATCCCCGGGGGCCACTTTTCCAGAATTTTCTGAGTGTGTGTCCTAAAGACCACCCCTCCCCCAGCACCAGTGAAAGTGGAAGGAAAGAGCACCGGCAAAGTGGAAGAAGAAGTTGGTTCTTCATAATTTCTCGAAGCCTATGGCGAACCCATTATTTGTCAAAAACCTCCCAAATGTTTTTTGCAAAATCGAGCCTTCTTTAAAAGAGCAAACAAGAAGATTATTAATTATCTTTATTTACTGGACAGCGACAGGCAGACCCAGCAGAAAGGCCATGGAATACACTTTCCATTTGCTTTTGTCTCAAGGCCCCAGGACGTGGGCCCACTTAATGTTCTCAGCAAATCAAAGCACGTGTCCTTTGAAGAAGGTGTGTAATTGGAGTTTAAGGCATGTATGGAATTCCCAGATGTCTATAAAGTAAGAAGGAGCATGTGGCAGGTCACTGGAAGGTGGGGCAGGTTAAAATAACTGGCAAAATTATACCCCCTTTATACGCCTCTCCTCTATAAGGGACAGGGAGATAAACCTTGAGGAAAGATTGAGTTGGAATCGTGATGAATATTCAGCTTCTCAATCAGACTCATAGCAACCATGGTAAAAAGCACATGGTCAGAAAACCTCAAAGAAAACACTAAATTATAGCCGGGATTTCGTGGGCGTCCTGCAATGAGATCCTTTGGGGTTTGCTGCAACGAGGGCCTCCATGGACCTTCTTTCTCGTTTACGTGGCCTATTTTCTTTCCCTTTTAGTTCCCCCCCCCACTTCAAATTTGTAGATGTGCCTAGTCCCTCTGCGTGCCTGCAGTTTAGGCTGAAGCCAGAGAAACAGAATTCCAGATTAGGAAAAGAAAACAATTTTAAAACCATTTATTCCAGAAGGCAGCCTTCTTGGGGCAAGGGAGATTTCGAATGAGTGAAATTAAATTTCTGTAAAACATGCAGTATAAATATCTGCCAGAATGAGGAAAATCTCCATGAAAAGACGACGAACATAATCCGCTGCTCCTTTTTCTCATTTCACTGAGGGATAGATAGATGTGTAAGAGACAGTGGAACCTAAATGTTGAGTTTGAGTATTGCATCTTAGGCAGATTTTTGTTTACATTTGGTTTTAGTATGAAGACGGAATCGAAATAGGACTTTTCTGTTTGGGTTCAAAATGCCGCCATTATTTACCTGCACAGTGGAGCTTGATTTGAGGGGCAAAGAAGTTAAGGTTGGAGTTTACAAAAGAAACTGGCCACTGAGGCAGGCAGGAAGAGGAAAGGGACGCGCTGAGGGTGACGATAGTGTAACAAGTGAAAAGTTAAGCAGGTACCTGGAGGAAGTTTATCTTGCCCAGATGTTAGAGCTTTTATGAAATGTCACGTGAAGAGAACAGATGTACAACTTGCAAATGGAGCCCCGCCTGTAAATAGGAGGCAGACAAATGCTTGGAGAGAAATCCAGGCATAAATCATCAACCTCCTTTAAATGTTTGCTTTGCGAAAGGGAAGACACATCTTAAGTTGTTAAGTGCATCTTCCAAGGGAAGCCCCCTTTCCATCCCTTGCCCAGCTTGTCCGTGTCCATCCCCTGGGTGCCTTGGGTGTGGAGAGTTGGGATGGGAGGCAAATTTTGCTTCCCCCATGACCTCCCCTTTTCCTTCTGCACATTCTCTATTTCCAATGTTTCTCTCTGAGGTTCTCACAGACGTTTGATCCTGAGAAACATATCTGATCTCAGTTTAGGAAAGCTGAGACTAATCAATTGCCTTTTTGAAGGGGTAAAGAGTGATAAGAAGAGGGAAGGAATGCCAAGCCTGACAGTCCCCAAACCTCCAAGATGTTTGAATGGGCTGAAAGATGAGCAGGGTGATTCCTCCCTGCTGGGGCTGGGATCTACCCTCTGGAGATCCCTAAGCCGGCGAGGAAAGGCTTTTACCAAGATAACTGATTAATTTGATCGAAAATTGTCCATTTTTTAAAATAATAACTTGTACACACAGCAGCCTTTTTTTATGCAAGAAGAAAACTCAACTTATAAAACAAAATTAAAATGAATCACCAGTTGCCCATTTGTGGAAGAAAAGTGCAATTCCTTTGCATTTAAGAGAGCTGTTTTTAGAGGGTGATGTAAATGATACCATGTAGCACAGACCTGGGTTTCTGCACACAATGAGGTTTTAAATATTTTTTGTCAATATATTAAGACTGTATCTTAAATGAAGTGTGCTGTGGCACTTCTTTTAAATGCAGCACTATCCCTAAATCTCTATTAAATCGACATTACATCTGGTTTATGGTATTATATAGCCACCAATATAGCTCTCTACTTTAAACAAAACTTAAAAGTCAGGGGTATTTTCTTCCACAATATTAAATCCAACTTTACTGTGAGGGTTTATCTTATTTCTCTTCAGGTTTATTACTGGCATGGTTAGAATCGAAATATATTCAACATGATCACATTAGTTTTAAGGGCTGACAACTTTTTAAATGCTCAAAATCAGAATAGGATCTTTATATAGCATTCAACCCAGCCATACCTGACCTTGATTTATTACTTTTGGGGGTGTGTGTCATAATATCTAGTTACAGTCCACAAAGCATCCTGGATAGCAGCTAGCATCAGATCTTGCCCCTCTGGGTCTGCCCGACCTTATAGAAAAGTTGGGTTGAGCCCTAACACACCAACTCCACAGCACAAGTTTCCTTTGGGACTTCCAGGTCTCCATTTTCTAAACATTGCACTGGACAAAACAGTCCATACTTCTTTTCTTTTTGTTCTTGAAACTTAACACCAATCAAAGAATTGTCACTCATTTTGAAAGCAAACTTGCAGCAAACACAGAGATGATCTTTGGACTGAAAATTTAGCAATGACAAGGAATCCTTCACAGAGGCCCCCTGGATATTGCCCTAATGCAGTCAGCATCCCTTTCCTGGGGCAGAATCCTACCTTCCAGAGCAGTGTTCTTTAAAATGTTCTTATAAATCCCGTTTTAATGTTATGACACAGGAAACTGCTGTTAACTTTTTGCTAAGGTTGCCTCTTCCTTCATTCCACCTCTGACTTCTCTTGCTACCCTCTATCAATACACAATTTTTAAAACTTCTAACTTTGCAAGATATGAAAGAAACCTGGAGTTGAGAATCCTTCTTCCTCTTCCTTCCCTCCCAGCCGGACGGAGTGAAACTTAAAACACATCTTATGGATCAGTTTTCCTTGTCTGATGTTAGGCACAGTCCACGACCTGGATTTTTCGAACAGAGCAGGCTGGAATCTGCAATATTTAATCCAGTCAGCTATTAAATATACTCCAGCTAAATCAGGAGTATAAGAAAGACTCCACACCGGGATAATGATACCAAAAGCAGTTTGGTGGAGGGAAGGAGGGGTTGAGAGTGGGCAGACAGCTCGAGGGATCCTTTGATTTGGAAAATCCTGTTTTTAGAACTCCTGTCAGAATAATAACAAAGCAAAGAAACATGAAAGAACAAGTCTTTGTTCCAGGATATGGTTTTAATGAAATACTACTACCACTACTCACCCCACCACCCCCCAAAAAAGAAAGGAAAGCAAAGGAAAAAGAAAACCTCTTCTATTAATAACCTCTTCAGAGACTCCGCTTTTCCTTTACCTATTAGGGACTGTGAGTCTCTGTAACGTGATCCCCTCCCCTCTCCCTCTTTCCTGCCGCTTCCTTCCCTCCCAAATTAAGCCAAAGTGGTTGTTCTGATGCGTCTTGGCCCACACAGAGCCCTGGACTAAGGCTGTCCTCTGCATACTGGCTCCCTGCTCAAACGCCCTCTTTCTTGGGCAAAGGCAGGCTACCGGGACTTGGCTGCAAGGGCCTTGTCTTCTCGCCTCGGAACCGGGCACCCGCCACCTTGAGAGCGAACTCTTCTTGGTCCCTGGCTGGGGGCTTTGTTAGGACCCTCAGAAATGTGGCACTAGGGGGATGGCTTGCCCAAAGTCTGCCTTGGCTCCCTACGACCGTGCCCCGAGCTTTTCTGTTGACTTAATCACCCAGAGGGATTCCAACTGAGACTGCAAATGGACTTGGGGATAGGAGAGGAGAGCGTAGAGGCAGGGGGAGGGGATCGCCAGAGAAAAGGCAACAGCATTTAAGAGGTGGAGGAAAGCAACCTTTTATGCAGCAGGGACTAGGCATTTTAGCGGCAGCATCTGTCATCTGTAGCAGTGGACAGATAAAACCGTCCCTGATCAAAGAGGTTTGTTCATAAATCACCAGTAAGAAATGGATTGTGAGGAATAAAAGACACGTGTCGAGTAATCTCGACCCTGGAGTCTGCTGGCCGCCAGCACGCTTCCCAACATCCCCTCCCGCCATAAACGCGCGCCGTGAGCGAGTCTCCCAGCTGGGAATGCAAGTGGGGGAAGATACTCTTTCCTGATCCTCCCCACCCCCTACTTTCGTCGTTCCTCACCCCACCCCCATTCTTCAAAAGCTGGCCCAGACCATCCCTGTTCCGGATTTCGGGAGATTTCAATACAACCGTTTGACTTTGAGTTGCAAGGAAAAAACGGGTGGGGGAAAAGTTGGCATCTTTCCATATCTGAGGCAAGAGAGTTGCTCTCTCAAAATCGAAGACATCTGCCCTCCAGGTCCCCTCTTAGTGTTCCCGTACCCATAATGATCTTTTCTCTTTCCTCGGAGAGGACTCAGAAATTTACAGTGTTGGAGTGCAAACGCAACGCAGTTGGGAGAGTTCAGCTGGAGATGACATCGGCTGGGCGGGTGCTCTCTGTTCGGGGTTTTGTAAGTGTCAGAGAAAAGTGCTTCCCAATCAGGTTTTCCGCCCTAGTGTACTATCTGAGGAGTGCTTGCTGTCCTCTGCACTATACCAAACGGCTTCTCTCCTCGTCTTCCACCTCCTCAGCTCGGACACCCTCGCACCTGCTTCTCCAGTTTGAAAAAACAGTCGAAACCGAATGTGCAGTCCCGGGTACTAAATGCTCCAGCCAGCTGTTTGAAGGACCCCCAAAAGGATAGTGGGCGGGTTTAAAGCGCTGCGGCTGCCACGGAGAAGGCACTTGTCAATAATATGTGTTTGTGAATTTCTGCAGGGCGTTTATCTCGGCAAATGCCCTGTTACCCTGGTTTGGGCATCCTCCAGATACGTAGGATTTTGCATATAATAGGTGTTTATGGTTCCAGGAACTGCACTTTGATCTAGAATTTTGGAGTGGAGTGTCTAAGGGGACTCTAGACGCTTGTCTGATTTGAATGCTTTTCAGGATGATTTATGGCAAAGGGTTCATTTCTGACACTCCAGATGTCAAAGCTCTTACCTTCCAAAAAGAGATGAGAGAAACCTGCTTCCAATAGCCCCGAGGATGGGAGTTCGCACGCATAACGCTCTTGGCTGGTGGGTCATCACTGACAGTGCCCCGGCCTCCTCTTGCAGCAGCTGATAACCTTTCCCCGCCTTCCAGTTAATCAGGGGGGTGGGGCCTGCTTTTTACGATCTTACAGCGACGGAGGGAAACTAAGTCATCTGTCTTCGAGTTAGCTTGTTCCAGTAACTATGTTTTGCACAATTAACCACTTGCTCCCCGCCGCATTGGTGATTTGGAGTTAATGTGATCTGACCCCCAAACGTGAAGCCCTCCGTTGGGCCCCTTGGCGGTTTCAGCCTGGGGCCTTAGCCTCTGGCAGCAGCTTAGTGCATCGCAATCCTGGTTCCCGCGGGGCGGAGGCCCGGGCCGTGTTCGGAAGCTACCAGGGAATCGAGTATCGGGAGGAGGCCAGGTCTTTCCGAAAGCCCCCTGCAGGCTCAGGACCTCGAGGCGAGGCCAGGAAAAACAACCCTCGCGACTCAATTACTGCAAGCTACACCGTGAAACTGAAAAGCTGAAATGTGCACCGCGGCAGGGGGTCAGGTCAGACAGGGCGGACGCTAGCGAGATTTTAGGGGATCCCCAGGGCTGGTCGAGCTGAAAAGGCGCTGAAGGCGTTTGTCACCCTAAAGCGAACGTGTGCGCGACCTGCAGTAGCCTTCTGAAGATGCTTTTCTCAAATGAAAGGTTTTCTTCTCCTTGGAAATTTACCAGATTGGGGACAGAGAACGGGGATTTCTTTTTTCTTTTTTCTTTCCCAAATTGAAGGCACAGTAAGGGAGGAAATGGCCGCGCGGGCTCCACGACCAGCGATTAGAAGGGTCGAGGCCAGGCCACTGCCAGTAAATGTTTGCTTACAGAGGAAGGGTTAGTTCTGAGTAATATTCTGATTCTTTGCTTATAGAATCCTTAGAGACTAGGAATCTCTCACATTTAAAGAACAGTATCTGACAATCTCAGTCCTTTTTTCAATGAGCCTACATCCTCCTGTCTTTTAAATTCTTTCAATGTTAGTAACTTGAAGGTCAGCGATTAAAATAAAGCTGATTTCTGGGTGAAAGATAATGGATTGATTAGAGAGCCTTTAAAAAAACTTATGTTCCATTGTGTATGTTTTCCTCATTCTCCATAATGTTACAAAACAAGGAACCAGATCAAAGTTGATTGGTTTAGGAAGAACTGATCTCGATTTGATAAGCTTAATCATGTGACAACAAGATCTACTGAGTATCCCCTCCTCTCTGTGAAAGGACAGCCAGAGAGTTTTTGAAAGCCTCTGCCTTTTCCCTGGAGTTTGATCACTACATCAAAAGACTCAGGTCACCTTTTGTTTTTTACTTACTTATATATTTATAAGCATAAAAATATTAAGTAAAAAACTTGCCCAACTTCAAACCTATCAAATGTTTAACAGCTGAGGGGTATTCATCTTTAGGAGACAGGCCAAAATGTCAATAAAAATTTAATTATTTGTGAAACATTTGGGAGAACTTACAAGACCCCAAATGTGATACTAAGTATTGATATTAAGAGGAAACCTTACAATATACTTTCTTATTTTCTGGTCCGGAGCCTTTACCCCCCCCCCCCCCCCAAAAGGCTCCACAAACCACAGGAATTTTTAGTCTTCCTGATAGGGTTTCTAAAACTAGCGTGAAAGACAATTTGGTGGCCAAAAGTGTCACCTGTATTCTGTATAAGGAAAAATGACTTTTTAATTCCTGTGTGTTTGGCATTTTGCCTTCTGTAGAAAACTGTGGTATCTGTGATAGCAAATATTATTTCAGTGTGGAATGCAGCGATGGTGCACATTGATGTGGCTATTTTTCCTAACAGTTAACACATTCTGCCTTCTGAAATGCTTCATACAAGTGTTCTTCCTGACCTATGTTTTTGCCAGGTTGAGAAATGTAAAAACACTGAAAAGTGACACTGGTGGGGTTATTTCCATAGTTGGCTATGATGAGTTAGACTGATATGTGCCTTAAAATAATCTCCAAAATATAGAATACCCCAGAAGTTGCCCATAAATTTGCTATACATAGGGAAAATGGGAATGTGTAGCTACATGTACCTTTATGTACAAAATATTCATTATGAACTTTTACAAAATATTCTCTTCATGTTGGCTACTTATTTGTACAATCTTTTAATGAATATTTTGTAAAGGTACATGTAACTATAATCGCCCCACCCCCCTTTTTTTTTCTGTCTGGAGACTTTCGGGACACTTTGTTCTAAGTAGAGTGTTTTGATAGCCATATCTTCCATCTGTAAGTTAAAGTTTCTTTTTCCACTTGTGATTTCCATAATACTTTTGTCTTTTTTAAAGCATGCCATTCAAACTTCAACTGTCAATTACAGGTTGGTTTGCCAGTCAACTGCTTTGGGAACATTCCTCTAATAAACCCTGAAAGTTGATTTGACCTCTTATTATTATTTCCAATTTTCCTGTGGTTGTCTTCATAATGTCTTCAGAAGTTGTTTGGGGTATCTGGTTATCACAAGAAAAGCAATTTCCGGTGTCAACACTGACCTGATTTACAGACCTTCCTTGATTGCTTATCAGTAGATCCTTTACCAGTGAACTAAAGTTTCAAATTCTCTCAATATTTAGATTCATTTGATTCAACCTTCTAGTTTACAAGAAGAACTTGAAGCGCAGCATATTTGGGACGTGCCCCAAAATAATTTGACCTAGCCTGTGTTCTTTTTTCCACTTGGAGGCATCTGTTTCATAGCTTAAGCAGGACAGTAACTCCAGAATTGGCCTGGGTACCAGAGCTACTCATTCTTTTCCAGCTGAGCAACATCTCCCAAGGTTCACTATCTTTCTCTTTTGTTACAAAGTTGTAGATAAACAAAGCAGATAACAAGAATATGATTATCCCTTAAACAATAAGACTGGACATTACTCTGTGTATAGACTCTATACCTGGAAAGTTGTAAAGGCCAGAATACAGAAATGAGTATTACCATTTAGCTACTACGTCTTTTCATTTCCCAAGAATGAAAATGAATGTCTTTATTTAAATTAAAAATCCTAACAGTAATAAATTGAATGTATGTAACTTTCATAATACTTTTAATTTTGTTTCAATTTTTATAATTTCAGATACAAAGCTTTATTTGTGGGAAAATGCCCAAAGGCCATTATTTTTGCCTTTTATAAGGGTAATTAGCCCTAAGAATACTCTTATGATTTCAAGATTGATAGAAAAATAAAGATAATTCAACTACCATGTGCAGAAACTGTTTGCTGGGCAGAAAAACCAGTGCAGTTTACCCTACGGAGTGATTATGAGTGAGGCAGAACCAAAGGATGGTGATCATAAGTGGTTTTTCCTACTCTATGCAAATGATCCCAGAGGCCTTTTCAATCTCTGAACTGTGATGCCATTCTTACATCTGACACATGCTCCTATTAGGTTTTCCTGAGTCACTGGTGCAAAAAACAACTTGTAATCAGATTGGAGGCAGCACAACTCACAAAAATAAGAACCTAGGTAAAAACTGTGTAGACTCGTTCAATACAGCCATGGGAGACACTCATTTGTTCCTGTAAATGATATACTCAGTTATCTAGCTGTACAGATGAGAGTTAAAAATGTAGATCAACAAAAGCAATTCTGAAATATTTATTCTTCCCCAAGCACTTTTCCCCAAGTGACAGGATGTGTGGGTGGCCACTATGACACTGTCTTCAGTTAAAGGAATGAATGATTATTCAGTCAACAAACATTTCTTGGAGGTCTTGCTAAGGTCTAAGACAGTATTTTTCAACGTTTTTTTTTTTTTTTTTAATCTCCAGGACACATTTGAAACTATAGTTAAAATTCCATCAAATAAAAATAAAAAAAGTAAAAAAAGAATGTAGTTACTGTGCTTTGAACTGCTTTTGAAAATAATTTAATTTATTTTTAAAAATTTTCAAGGCACACTTAAGATCCTGTCACAGCACACCAGTGGGCCATGGCACGCTGGTTGAAAATCACTGGTCTGAGGGCTCATGACAATGAAGGAAGACACCTCTACTCACTGAAAGCTTTTCTCTCCTGGGGCTATTCTGCTGTATGTGCACTGGAGACCCTTGCAGTGATTAATTTATCCCAACTTTCTTTGATATTCTGGATAGTTACAGAAAATTAGGGGTCTCCTATCTGTGGAAAAATAAGAATAGAGTGGCAAAAGATGTTCTTTTGCAGTTAGCTTTCTGAGAGTATAAACTTTAGAACCAAGTGAATAGAAGAGAGCCTAAAAACATTTAGCTTGCGTTTGCTATTTTATTTCTTTTGATCATTCTGTAGCAACTATTGAGTGATTACTAGTCATTTATTAAACTATATGTTTTTTGTAAACAGGTGCTTATTCCACTTCATGTGCTCAGCACCTGGCACATGGCATTTGTGTTGATTTGAACTAATATCACCATTATACTAATAGAAAAACCTAGGCAGAGAGGTTGAATTCACATATAAAAGAACTGACAAATTACAGTAGTGACAGTTCCATGCCATCATGGTGGGGGAATGGTGGTGTCTCTCAAGTTTATGTTTAGAATAAAAATAAGCACAAAAGATGTCCAGATGCTGTTTATTAAAACATCATGATTCAAATTTATATTTTAACATAAGTGTCTTAATTAAAATACCTATAGAGTACATAACTGCCATTGCCTATGTGAGTTCTTTGTCTAAAAAAGAGAGGGTTCTTTTTTCAAGGTCTTATAAGGTATCCTGCAAAATCAGGTCTATTTCAGAGCCCTTTGCCCCATGGGCTTTTCCTGTGAACATCCCTTATAACCAAATGTGGCAGCTTTGATATCTCAAAAGAAGTAATTGTTAGGTCTAATGAGAAATTGTGTTGATTTATTATCAGTGCTTATTATCATGTCTATGAAGTTGATTCCACTTGATTTCTCTAAAAGTTCTATATAGATTCTCCATATGTAATTTGTTTTTTAATTACTAAATTAGGGCAGCCTGTCCAGAAGTGGCCTTTCCTTCTCCTGATCCAGCCAATTGGAGTTCCATGTTCTTATATTTCTGTGCAATAAACAGCTCCTAAAAAGGCATAATCACTGATAACTAAACAGTACATGTTGTCAATCAGTATCTCCTGAAAAGCTAAAACTTCAACTTATTTATTCCATATATGCATGTATTATTCCAAACCCAATAGTGGTGGTTTAGAGACTGAAATGTAATTGATTGCAAATTGAAAAGAGGCATTCTAAAAAGATTTTAAATTTCCTATGATTAGTGTGAATGGAGAAAAAGCTGCTTCTCCACCCCATCCTTCTCTTTCTTCCACCCCTCCCACCTCACTCCAAGGTTGCAGTGAACTTGTGTAATTTAAGGCAGGTGGTTCTCATAGTAGGCTGACCACGGAGGAGGAGAGAGTATGCATTTGATACCCTGACTGCTGCTCTTTAATAGACTTTAAATATACTCTGACTATTATTTGGCTTTTGGCTATTGCATTTATTTTCACTTTCTTTCAAAGGCTTTTCTCTTTCATTTCATCATTTCCACACACTGAAATGTAATCCCAGTCCAATGGCACCAAGCAGAGGATTTATCTATATTGTCATCAAACTAATGCAAATTAAATATAAAAGGGGAACAGAGGGCACCGCTATATTTGGTTCTTGGATGCTGACAAAAAAATGCGTGCATTTTTCTTTGCCTAGGTAATAACAAGATTTTATTTTCATATAAAGCCTTTCATCTGAGATTCTCAAAGGCCTCCAAGATGTCATTTGGGTCTGGCATTCTTCAACTGGCTGCCTTTTGTCTCTTTCAGTAAGGAAATACTGCTGTTGGATGTAGTTTCATAACTGAGCTTGCACTTGGGTATGCACATTTAGAGGTCTGAGAGCATTGGGTGTTTCTCAAATGGTCAAAATAAATGACCAGATATGACATTCTCAAAACAACCCTGAGAGGAAGATAGGTGGCAAGGGTGATTATTGAATTTGCAGGTGGAGCAGTTGTGACACAGCAGGGTTAAGTGACTCACCTGAGGACACACAGTGCAGTCTTTGTTACCACTGGAACCAGAAACTCTTGTACCAGACCATTAGCATGACTGTGTTTCTTGACATCTCACTTATCTACTCCTTCTTTCATAATGAAAGTCTCCAAGAAAAGGCACCCTTGTACATGGAAGAAAAAAAATCCAAAGCAAGGGTAAAAAGAGTAACAGCTCTGGAAATGTCAAAGGTAAAGAAATGTGTGGACCTTATTTTTTCATAAAAAGCACACAGCTTCTAGTCAAATTAATAAATATGAATACAGAAAGAATATTGCTTGCACATAGAAAGTGGAAGCGTGATTTCTTAAGATCCATTCATTGTAAGTAAGAAAGCATGTGTTGATCTCAGCCAGGAAGAAAAGACATAACATTATAAGTTATGTATAAACACACGCACATATGCATACACACATACATATACAAATATGTCTACATATATGTACATACATATACAGGTGAATATGTATGTATTTTTTTAAATCTATTTGCACACTTTTAACTGTAAATTGTTTTTCATTTATATATTATTTATAATTAGCTTATTCTTTCCTGGAATTTTGTTTTTGTCTCATTATCTCCAAACATAGCCATTTGCTTCCACATCATAGTTATTAACCCATTAATATGGGTTGTTCCTCCTTGACATAATTATATGATTATTAACTCAGTGCTTGACAGTTCTGACTATGTTATTCCATTTAATCTTTAGTTTTCTAATGTCCTCTTAGGACATCATTTCTTAACTTAATTTTAAAAGTCATCGTGAAGTTTGGAGCAAGGATATCAATTCTGCTTTTGGATGTTCAAAAACTTCAGTATTGGCCAAGTGTGGTGGCTCACTCTTGTAATCCTACCACTTTGGGAGGCTGAGTTGGGTGGATTGTTTGAACTCATGAGTTCAAGACCAGCTTAAACAAGAACAAGACCCCAACTCTGCTATAAAAAAGAAAAAAAAAGAAAGAAAACCTAGCTGGGTATTGTGGTGGGGACTTGTAGTCTTAGCTACTTGGGAGGCTGAGACAAGAGGATCACCTGAACCCAAGAGTTTGAGGTTGCTGTGAGTTATGACTCCATGGCACTCTACACAGGGCAACAGAATAAGACTCTCTGTCTAAAAAAAAAAAAGAAAGAAAGAAAGAAAAAGGAAAAAAGAAACAGAAAAGAAAAAGGAAAAAAGAAAACTTCAGTATTTTATTCCAGTGAAAGGAGATAATGTAAGGAATACATAAATATTTTTAGCAGAAAGGACTTCAAAATAAAAGAGATTATAGTTTTCATTTGAGAATACTTATCCATTTGAAACAAAAATTATTTAGTGAACCAATAAGTATTTGTTTTTGTTTTCTTTTCCTTTATTTTATATTCAAACTGAGTTTTTAAATTAGACCCTATCTTTCATAATAAGAGATTATTACACACAGTCAAAAAAAATGTTCAGGAACAATTCTAAAGTTATACTACTCAAGCTGTCCTTAGATCATCTTGCTTATAATTATTTATTTCAAAAGAAATCCAGGATCTATGTCTAATTTTCTAAACTTAAAAATTCTCAGACCTGAGCTATGTAGTTTAGAAGGTTTAGAAAAAAGCTGCTCCATATATTACACTGGTTGTACCCTATCGGGGGTGTAAATCGCAAAGTGATACGCCCATTCTCTTTATCTGTGCATGCCATCTAAGTTCTCAGCTTAGTTTTGATCAGCTCCAGAAGAAATACGCATAAACAAGCGGGAGCAACAACGATAAAAAGAAGTTAAAAATGTGATTATCTTTGCCTGAATTGGAGAGTCCAGAATCTGTACTGCATTTTGTCATGATTGATCTCTCTTGTCCATAAAAATCTCTATGGCTCTGTGTTCTCTCTACAGAGAAGGCCAAGTTTGGGACAGGTAAAAGTTTAGCAATATGCAACAATGAAAAGTGCTTAAGGATGTTTCTGTTTTACTACATAATCTAAGTACAGTTTTTACTCTTCCTTTCCTTATGTAAAGCAATCAAAACGTGAATGTTGCTCTTTTAATTGGCAATATTCATATGCCTCTCTGGTTGGCTATGTATGAGGTTTTGTCCTTGCTTCCACAGCACATACACTAGAATGAAGTTATGAGTTCTTCTTGCATTATTAATATTTCCCTAAATGAAAGTGACATTTTTGCTGTGTAGTTTGGGGTAGAAATGAAAAAAGAAAGACAAGCACTGTCCAAGCTCAGGCAATTGTTATCTGTGTTATTTAGCCAATCAACTGAGTTTGTCTGAACATCAGGTTGTCTGTGTTTAGGAGGTAGGGTAGATCATATCTTAAACATTGTCATTTTGTCATTCTATGATTTATTGTCTCTGACAATGATTCCATAAAAATACAATTTAAAATTGCTGTTATACATTGAATTGTCAAGTGATTTTTTTCTTTCATTTGCCAAATTTTAAATCTCCAGTGTCAATTAAATGTGGTTTCTAAAATTATAACTTAGAGATTGCGACATAAGTATTATTTTAAAAATTAAAAACACTCTGTATGCACTTCAAATTTTTGTTAAAAAACAAAAATAAAAACTTAAGATCTGATAACAAATGATAAAACCATCATAATTCAATATCTTTTTGCAATTAAAAGTCATTTGCTTGCAGTTTTACTTCATTTTCTTTATTTTCTTTTTAAAAGAAAGTATGTTATTAATTCCTTGAATCAAAGATTAAAAATCTATCTTAAGTCACTCATAAGATAGCTTTACTAGTCAATATTAATCTTATTTAACAGCTCATAGCTATGTTATATGCATATAAAAGGCTATGAGTATGTATGTTTGCATAATGATTAGCCTGCTTATTAATGATGATGGAAACAATAGGTATAGAAATGTATATTGGCTACAAATCTTCAAAATACTAGTTTAATTCTTCATCAAAATTTCCCTTCATGTATGATATTAAAGGTTTCAAACTTGAGACTTTTCTTAGGATCCGCGCTCTGGAGTATTTCTGTTTCTTGTTTTGTTTTGTGGTCACTAGCCACAGAGAAATTTGTCTTTTTTACATATGCTGGAAATAATTTACTGCTTTTAGAAATATTAAACCACAAAAAAACCCAATGATAAAGAAACATTATGGGTCTGCCGAAACCCTCAAAAAGCCAGGAAATTGAGAGTTAATGCAGATCCGAGTCTATATCCTGAGGACTTTAGAACTCTGAAGAATGGCAGGTACTACCCAGCGCATGTATATGTACAAATTAAAACAAAACAAAAACAAAACTGAACTGGCTGGGTGCTTGGTAGAGGTGACATTTTGTTAGTGCAGTTTATCTGAGACACTAACATTCACATTTGCTTAATATACAATGGTACTCTTCATAAACATCACTTCTTGTCTAACCTTAATACATAGATAAACATTACCAATTCAAAGACTTCTAACATGGCAATTAGGTTTTGATCTGTGGTATAGATATATTTAATAGTATGAACTTGACAAAAAGGAAATATTCAAATGTTTTTATAAGTAATCAACAATTGCACCATTTGTGTATGTGGTGTACGGGAGAAGCAATGCTATTTTACTTATCTTGCTTAAGAGGCCAAAGAGACTCAGACTGTTCACATAGATGATATCTCAGGAAATAAAGTCTCTTTTATATACATAAAACAGTAGGCCAAAGTTCAATGGTTGTAGAGGATATATTTTCTAAGAGTTGTTTTCAAACATTGTCTTCCATATGTTTATATAGAAGCTGAAATTCATAAGTTAACAAACCAAATTTTTATTAATAACAGTTAGCATGATTTATTATCATATTAACTTTTTTTAAATTACATAACATTTTTCTTCAAGACATTACAGTTCCTCTTCATTTTAATATTTATTATTTAGTGCAGAAAACATTTTGGATTTTTTAATAACGTATTTATATCAAAAGTGGTTTTATTTTTAAACAAATTATTCAATCCATAACTTTTTATCATAATTAAGCTTAACTTATGTCAAAATATCTTTTTGGATTGGACACCATGCTTCTTGGTATTATTTAACATGAAATATCACCACAATGGATATGATACACTTTTTAATGTATTTTTGTTGAGTTGGGCTTTAATCTAAATTATGATAATTAATAAGTGGATAATATATTACTTTATTCACAGCCAAAATATTTGCTTTTGTTGTAAATGAAAAGAAAGGTGCTAATATCCAAATGCATATCAGTTACTTAAAGTAAGCACATTTGGAATCAGGAAGCTAATGATGAATTTACATGAATTAGAAAGCATAGACTGCTGCTAATTTTAAAATTAAGAAGAACTTTTTTTGTTTTTGGTATAGATTTACCTCCTTTTTCATTTTAAAAGAGATGCATTTGTTTCAAAACCAAATTGATCATAAAAATTAGACATATGGATGATGTGTTTAAGAAACATCCGTCTATCTATGTATTCATGCAGTTCAACTCATTGAAAATGGAATACCTGCCCATGATAGTGATTTCAGAAATTACTGGCTAAATATCAAATATTTAGTGAGAAATATTTAACAGCCTATCAAGCTAGGAGTTTAATTATTTTTATAATTTGGAAAGGATTAATTGTTGCATTCTAGAAATACTTTCCACACTAATTGAATATTTATGTTTTAGTTTAGAGCTAAAAATTGTTTCCTGTACTGCAATATAGAAATATTTACTATATTGTTCAATAAAGATGGTATAATTGGAGTATTTATACATTTAAGAGTATAATTATAATTTTTCATATTATATGTTACAAATCACAGATTTGATTGGATTGTATTACGTGTAAATAAATGGAATTATTAAAAAATACTATTTAAAGTAATTTCACTTATAAGCATGGGAAGCATATTTATAGGTGAGTGTATGAACAAAAGTTATCATTAACACAGTTCTGAAAACTAAACTTTGTAAGTTTAAAAATCACAGCTCTACAAAAAAGAGGCAGTTTGCTTCTCCATCCTGGGATTAAAGTAGGACGTTTGACAGATTTACATAGCAAACTTAGTCAATGTTTGGAAATGCTTTGTAGTGGCCAAAATCTGTGCATTTCCTTCTGTTGACCTGATTTTTTCTTCCAATAAAATAAATTAATAGAAGATGCGTCAAACAGGATTATTGCAGATGTGCACAAACTGCAGTGCTAATTGCTCTTTTTTTTTTTTTTTACAATCCAATCCTGCACATGCTTTAATTTATATTTGCCTGACTTAGCTTTTTAGTGAATTAGCGGCACTCTGCCACACACTGAATAGTAATGTGCTTGCATCACTCGATTATCTCAGATGCATTATTGTCTCGAATCTATGATCCTAATTTCCTTACCACCCACACCCATTCCTTCCCTCTCTTTGGAAGGCTGATTTGTGTTAAGAGGGGACCACCAAACTATTAACTCTAGGACATAACTAGTATGGTACATAAGGAGTAGAGCTTATGATCATATCACATTTTAACTCTTTCACCAGCATTATCCTTGTTTGCCCCAATGCTTTCAAGAGGCAATAATTGCAAATGCCTTGCATGGAAATGATAAACTGCCTGTTGTGCCTTTTCTTTGAAGGCGTTCTCCTGCAGAGTATCATATTTAAATAGATTGCCATTGAATTTAGCAAGCTGCACAATCATGCCCATTGAGGTGGAGTCTTTTGATCATATTTTGTAATGCAATCAAGGATTACATGAGGATATTCAAAAAGGCCAGCATTGCTCTGTGCTAAATAGGCGACAGAAGAAAGAGAACATTAATTGCCCTGAATCCCACTGGCATAACAAAGCACACCTGTGTCCCAGGTACTACAGCCCCTAAGGCGGTGGTTACATAGACAACCAAAGTAACTCTTTCCATTTGATTGATCAGTAATTTCAATTTAAACTATTAGATTACAAAAATAGCTAATATATTCAAATTGTCAGAAAAGGTCAAACACATGTGCACATGAGCACAACATTTATATACTTTACATAAGGGAAAGTTCTAGAAGACAATAGGAGACTGGATGGCAGGTCTGCCTGCCTGTGAGTGAAGCAGCTAATATTTCTGCTGCTGGTTTCTCCTTCATTTATACCCTGCTTACCGAACAATGATTGACCACCTATTGGTGAAGTTGTCTTGAGGATTACAAGAGACAATGATTAAGAAGAAGTTTTGAAATAAACCACCTTATGAATATAACAGACTAATAACTGTGTGGGTATATGTGTGCTTCTCATTCTCATTACCTCTCAAAAGTGGTTTTCCATTCTCATTACCACTGTAAACATTTTTATAGTACAAAGCTTCCTGAGAAAATAAAGGAGTAGGGGGTCTTTCACCTACAAAAAATACAGGATTGGTAGCATGGAATTGTCTATTGACAAATTAACTGGGAAACTTGGGGACAGTGTTGAATTTCAGCAGATGGATTTAAAAAAAGACAGCAGATGTGGAAGTGGGAGCTTGTGAAGAATTTCCTGCTCTTCTGGTCTAGCATTCCAACTTTCTGTTAAACTCTGAAATATGAATGAGAAAAAACTAACTGATACCATCCCAAATCATTTCCTGCTGACAGATACTGTTTATTAACTTGTTACCCTACCCACTCACCTGCATTTTTTGGATGGTGCAGGAAAGAGAAGTGTGAGAGTTAAATGAAAAATTGAGAAAATAATTAATAATCAGCTTTTTCAATGTTTACACAGATCAACTTTAGTGGAAATGTCATTTTCTTTTCAGAGTAGTTTAACTTAAAATAGAGTATTGTGTAATGGCAAGAACATTGCTTTTTCATAAAGAAAAAATTCAGAAACTTTACCTTTCTTCCAAAAAAGAAAGAACCAAGGGTGTTGGGGGGTAAGAATGGCACATCTTTAGCACCATAGATGAGGTGATGACTCAGGGTGATGATTGAGATTTTTTTCATAAATGTTAAATAATGTTCATACCACTTTATGAACTGAAGTAAAATAACCTGAAAAATAAGTGACTGAGAAGGCAAATAGATGAATGGCTTTATTATTATTTGGGAGTTGAATTAATTACCTATAACTGTCACACACAAAGGACCACAGACTGAGTGGCTTAAATATCAAAATTTTATTTTCTCACCATTTTGGGGGATAGAAGTCCAAACTCAAGGTGTCAGCAGGGCTGGTTTCTTCTGAGGAGTCTCTCCTTGACTTACAGATGGTCACCTTCTCTTCTCCCAGTGTCTTCATAGTTTTTCCTCTATGTGTATTTATCCTAATCTCTTTTTATGAGGATGTTAATGGTATTGAATTAGGACCCCCAAGTTTTGGAATAAAGCACCTTATGAATTTAACAGCCCTCATTTAAACTATTTACCTCTTTGAAGACCCCATCTTCAAAAAAACTGTCACATTCAGAGGTATTAGGGATTATCTTAAGTCTACCTCAAATGCCTTGAGGGTGAAATCTCTTTCCTCAATTCTTACTGATATTATGGAAAACTTAAAATGTATTTGGTTTACTACTGACAATTAGTACTGGAACTAGTGGGGTTCCTGGAAGACATAGCAACAAGGCTTTTGGATTAAAAAAATTACTAGAATAATTTAGCAAAAACTGATTTAAAATCAGAAATAGCTAGCTAAGATATTATAAAATTTAAATAATCTGAAAAACACTTTTGCATTTTATAAAGGGAGAGCTACTTCAATTTTTTAGGTCAATTCACACTCAGCCCATCTGTAAACCTACTTTATAGTGCCTGGTAGCCTTCATCTCTTGACTTTCCAACCAACTAGCTCGGTTCCTCTCACCCTCACCCCATCTCACAAATGCAAATTGTATTGGGGGGGGAAGGATTATGTTTTTTGGTTACCTTCTGTAATGCCAATGTTACCCAATGCAATGAAAGCTAAGTAAATACTTGATGGATAAGTAATGGTTTGTTATACATAACAGGCTAAGTATTGGGGCTTCAAATTACTCTTTATTGTACCACATACTTTGTATATTGCAAGAGAAACAAAAAAAAAATTGAGTTTCCTTTGAGTCCAACAAGTTTAGCTAAAGCAGTTCTTTCTTCAAAAGACTTCCAAAACTCTGGTAGCAGTCTCAGTGAGTCCAAGAAACATCCATACTGTGAGCCAGTCTGTTCATCAGATAAAAAATCAGTTATTGTTTGTAATGTGAATTAGTATTAGACACTAGGCAAATATGCGATGTCTTTAATCCTTAAAGTAACTCACAGTGTGATAACTGTATGTATAATCCCCATTTTACAAATAAGGTAATAAAGTTAAGAGAAGTTTAAATAGCTTACCCAGGATTCCACTGTCATTAACTGACAAATCCAGATGTTCATTTTAAATCTGTCAGGTTGAAAGCATCATGACTTCATGTCTACTCAAGTCAACCTTGTTTCCAGTCAACATGACCACTAAATGGGGTTAGAAATACATGGCCAATTACAACCTGATAATACTTTCATATTTTCTCTTTTAAAAATTGCTACAATGCTACCTTTCTTGTTAGTGAACTCAATCAAAATATCAATTTGTTGTTGTAAATTACAGAATGTGTAATTGAAGGCTGGGTGGTACTTTCTGAAAAGAGAGAGCAATAATCCATCTTTTCTCAACTGGTTTTCTCATAACTTGACTTCAGCCAAACTTATTAATCAGGACAATAAGGAAAAAATTCACAAGACCCATGAGTCAGCCCATTTCAGATTCTCAGTGTCAGCATATGGCCTCAAAGCCTGAATGCATTATTTTCACACGATGCGTCTTTGACTATTTATTACAGGGGAGGCAGAAGAAGAGGGAAGCAATCTGTTTTGTTATACACCCGGGGACACAGTTAAATGTCTTTATCCCCAAAGGCCACTTGGCAGTTTTGGGCTTGATGCCCACATTGTTAAAGCTGCGTTTGTTCTCAAACTTCTAGAAGGATTTTTTATATTTTAAATAATCCTGTTGCTTCATGTCCCTTCTCCCTATCCTCTAGAGGAAATGTTTAAATCATATGATTGATCTATTTTTAGGCAGCAACTCGGTTATGACTCTTCGGCAAGGAGTCATGTTTTCTTTTAACATTATAATACTTTACGTGGGGCCCTTTGGTCGTGTTCATATAATGTCTATCAATCTGGAATCCCAGTCTCGCCCAAGTTTTCTTATATCTTTATGAATTAAATATTGTGTATATAGTTGGAACACTTTCTTCTCAACTACAAATAAGTTCTAAATATAAATTAAGTAAATTTTCTTTTCCCTCTATGTTAAATTCTAGTGGTTAAATTTTAATATGGGTAGAAAAACTATATTTGGAGTCTATGATTCTCAATGTACACAGAAGAATTTCAATAAATGGTTGGTGAACTGAAGTGCCGGCGGTGTGTTTGTTCACTTGCCCCAGATCCCATTTTACTGCTTTATAGGGGTGAGGCTCGTGGCCTTGAAGGTCAGTTCCTTTGATTCAAGTCTTCTTTGTACAAGCTCAGCAATGTGACATTGCACAAGGTACTAAATCTCTCTCCACACAGTTTTTGAGTTTTTAGCAAACTTAGCATTAAGTAATAATAATGTGACCTATTCCTGGAGGGGGTGCAGGTTAAAAGAGATTATCTCCATGAAGGACTTAGATCAGGGTCTAGCACACCATGGGCCCTGATAGCTATTTGATCTTGTTATAATTGTGGTTATTATTATCACAGGAAACATAAAAATATCACCCTTAGCATTTGTGGAAAAGGAGAAAAACTATTTCTCTGAACTTTCCAATTCTGTGCATGTTGAAAATTGAGATTTCCTTAGCTTTCTGTCTAAGGCTAGCTTGGCTGCAGTGCAAGAAAGAACACCAAGTAGCTGCCCCACATCTGAATTTGTTATTAGCCTTGCCCATACTTTAAATCCTTTCCCAGCCTCAGCCAAAAGTGCAAAAGTATATGTGTGTGTACATGTGTGTAGAGAGGAGGGGGAGTTTGGACTCCTAAATAACATTAGTTCACTGGGATGAATGGTTTTTCAGCTTCAGCTCCTCCCTTTCTCTTGGTAAATCTTATTTATGTGCAGTGACTCACTGGACGTGTAGTTGGAGCAAGGGTGGCTATTCCCCAGCAGTAGAAGGGTTTTAAAGCTGTTTTTGCTTAATAATAGGAAGGTTTCCATTAGGTCAGAGGAGGAGCTAGGCACTAGCAAGTTAATCTTTGATTTGATTTAAAATAAAGCATCTTGGCAGGGTTTTGCAAAGATTTTGGAATTATTCCTATTAGATATAGATGGAGAGGGATAGGAAGATAAAAGGATGTGAAATACATCTTGCATATCACTATGTTAAGCCATAATACTTCTTTTGGCAATACTCTTCCCACTTGTATGCATTCAAAACACACAATCAACAACAAGAAAAACCCAGAAAACATAGTGAACTTTCCAGAGGGAGGGAAATTAGCATGTCGTTTTATGTTCTGAGGGCAATACTGTGCTTACTACCGAAACAAATAGCTGAAGGACAAATTTATTGCACTGTATACTTGAGCACTGTGAGTCTTGGGGATTTGAAGCAGCCAGTGCCTCCTGAATACCCCTGAGTCAGTGTCCCTGTGGAACTTCAATTCTGCAAGTAAGCATCACAGGAGTGACTTTCATTTTTTTTTTAATCTTTCTCCACAAACCCCCTTCCCCTGTACATTTTGTTTAATTTTTCTCCCTCAGGCATAACTTATATAAAGAGGCAAGCAGAGGGTCAGTGCTTGAGAGAAAGTCAGTAGAAATCCTTGAGTCACTGTTCCTCCTGCTTTTTCTAGGCAGTACTCATGTGGCAGCCCACCTCATACCAACCAATGCCGCACAAGAAAGAGGACTAGAGCAAAACATGTTTTGGACTCTATGTACTAATTTACATATGGCTAAAAATCCCAGAAATATGAACTTGCTATCTTGCTCATTAGTGTTATCTGTAATCTGCTTCATCATTTAAATCAAAGGAAATAATATGTTCTGCATTTTTACAAAATGTAAGACTCCTTTGCAAGTGCTGAGATCTGAGTTTGAAATTGGAAATGAACCTTTCCAGAACTAAGTTAAAACTAATGTTGTCGAGCACAGCTTCATGGTTCAGAGGGAAAAAGAAAAGCATCTAACCAAGGTTCACCAAAAGACAGGGTTTATCGGTCTCCTTAGTCAGCAAATGGCAGCCTTAGAAGCCATGCCGATGAATTACATGTTAATGAATCAGAAACAAGGGATGGTTAGCATAAGCTTTCAAAGGAGGAAAAAAATATTTGGTCATGTGCTCTTTCAATTTTTCTAAATATTGCACAATTCTATAACTGATATGTTGAAAAGTAGACTTTTTTTAAACCATTTGTTCAGACATAGTCCCCACACCATACAGTTTGCCCACCTGAAGAATACAAATCAATAATCTTTGGTGTATGTACAGTGCCAGGACCACCACAGTAAATTTTAGAACATTTTTCATTACCTCAAAGAGAAACCTGATAACATTTAACCATCTCCTCCCTATTCCTCCATCTCCAGCCCTAAGAAACCACTAATTTTTTGTCTTTGTTGGTTTGCCTTTGTTGGACACATTATGTAAATGTAATCATATAATCAGTATTTTCTTGCTACTGGCTTCTTTCACTTAGCATAGCGTTTTCAAGGTTCATTAATGCTGCAGCACATGTATTTCACATCTTTTCATGACCATTTCCCTTTTTTCACTATTGAAAGTAGTACTGCTATAAACACCCACATGTAAGATTTAGTTTGAATGTATGTTTTCATTCCACTTGGTTCTATAGCCAGGAGTGGATTGCTGTGTCTTATGATATCTCTAGATTTAACAATCTGAGGAACCACTCAGGGATTTTTCAAAGCAAAGGCACCATTTTACATTCCCACCAACAGTGTATGAGGGCTTTGATTTTTCTACATTTTTGCTTACACTTATTATCTGACCTTTTGATTCTAGCAATTCTAGTTGTTATGAAGGAGAATGTCCTTGTGGTTTTTATTTACATTTCCCCCATGGCTTACAATATCAGACTTTAGAGAGTTGTGTATTCAAATCCTATGCCCATTTGAACAATTAGGTCATTTGTCTTTCTATTCTTGAGTAGTTTGAGTTTTCAGGATGTTCTAGACAAGATTCTATTATTAAATAAATGATTTAGAGATATTTTCTCTCTTTCTGTAAGCTGTCTTTTCCTTTCTAATAGTGCCTGTTAAGCACAAAAGTTTTTAGTTGTGAAATCCATTTTTTTCTTTCATTCCTAATACTTTTAATGATGTATCTAAAAATCTATTGCCAAATCCAGAGTTATGAAGATTTATTCCTAAACTTTCTTCTTATTGTTTTTCAGTTTTAGCACTTACATATAAGTCTTTGATACATGCTGAGTTAATTTTGTTTATGATTGGATGTAAAGGCACAATTTTATTCTTTTGCATGTGACTATCAAGGTGTGATAGCACCAACTCTCAAAACAATTATTATTTCCCCATTGAATGACCAAGGAATCCCTGTAGAAAAACAGATGATCATACACACATGACTTTAGACTCCAAATTCTATCCTTTTGATCTATCTGTGTGTCCTTATATCAATACCAAAGTTTTGATTAATGTTTCTTTGCAGTAATTTTGAAATTGGAAAATATGAGTCCTCCTACTTTGATCTTTTTCTCAAGACATTTTTATCTATGACATATATTTATGAATATTTTCCCAAGAATTGGCTTTACAATGTCTACAAAGGAGTCAACTGGGATTCTCATAGAGCGTGCTGTGAAATCTATATCTCAATTGGGCATTCTTTTCTTTTCTTTTTTTTTTGAGACAAAGCCTCAAGCTGTCACCCTGGATAGAGTGCTGTGACATCACAGCTCACAGCAACCCCCAATTCCTGAGCTCAAGTGAGTCTCCTGCCTCTGCCTTCCAAGTAGCCTGGACTACAGGCGCCCGCCACAATGCCTGGCCATTTTTTGGTTGCAGCCATCATTGTTGTTTGGTGGGCCTGGGCTGGATTTGAACCCGCCTTAGCTGCCTGAGCAATGGGCTCCAAGCCAGCAATTGGGCATTATTTCATCTTAAAAATATTATGTCCTTTGATCCATGAATATAGGAATTTTTCCATTTATGTAGATATTCATTAATTTTTTAACAGTGTTTTGTTGTTTTCAGATTTTAAGTTTTGCACTTAAAAAATATTTCAATAGGTGTAGAGGGTACAAGTGTTTTTTTTGTGATATGGATGAACTTTACAATGCTTACCATAGGCTTTTAGTGTACCTGTCACCAGAGTAACATACATTATACTTAATGGGTAATTTCTATTCCTTACCCCCATTGTTTTCATAGAGGTTTACTAATTTACATCGCTACCAACAGTGTATAAGCATTTCCATTTCACCAAATTTGTGCCAACATCTATTGTTTTATGACTTATTAAGTATGGCTATTCTGACAGGGTGGTATCTTATTATAGATTAATTTGCATTTCTCTGATGACTACTGATTTAGAGCATTTTTTTATGTTTTATGGCCATTTATATATCTTCTTTTGAAAAAAAATTAGTTCATGTCTTTTGCTCACTTTTTTATGAGATTGTTTTGTTCTTACTGATTTTTTTTTTTTTTTTGAGTTCTTCTTAGATTCTGGATGTTAGTCCTTTGTCAGAGGTAGAGTTTGTAAATATTTTCTCCCATTCCGTAGATTGTCTATTTACTCTTTTGATTATTTTCTTTGATGTGGAGAATTTTTTTAGCTTAATTAACTTCCATTTATTTTTACTGTGGCTATATTTGCTTTTGGGGTCTTAGTCATAAATTCTTAGCTTAGGTCAGTATCCAGGAGAATGTTTCCTATGTCCGTCAGTAAACTTGTAGCTGAACAATGATGAAATTAAGATGGAAATAAAAAAAAAAATTCCAGTTGAATAACAAAAGTGGCACATACCATTAACATCTCTGGGATACAACAGGAGCAATGCTAAGAGGGAAGTTTGTAGCACTAAATGCCTGTAACGAAGTGACAGAAAGATCACAAATGAACAACTTAATGTCAAGAAACTAGAAAAAGAAACACAAACCAAACCAAAAGCTAGCTTAAGAAAAGAATAATAAAAGATTACAATGGACTACATGAAATTGAAACCAAAGAAACAATACAAAGGATCAACTATGAAATGAAAAGTTTGCTCTCTGAACAGATAAAATCAATAGATCACTAGCTAGACTAACCAGAAATAGAACATAAAGGAGTCAAATAAACTCCATCAGAAATGAAAAAGGAGACATATTACAACTGATACTACAGAAATACAAAATTTCATCCACTAATGAAAACCTCTACACCCATGAACTAGAAAATCTACAGGAAAAAGATAAATTTTTGGAAACATACAACCTCCCAAACTTGTATCACGTAGAAATAGAAGTTATAAAGAACCAATAAGGAGCAGCAAGATTGAAACAGTAATAAAATATCTTACAGAAACAGAAATCCCAGGACTAGATGGATTCACAGCAAATTTTACCAGACCTACAAAAAACTAGCACCTATCCTATTGAAACTGTTCCATACTAGCAAGAAGGAAGGAATCTTCCTTAATTCATTCTAATAAGCTGCGATTACAAGGCAAGGAAAGGACACAACGCCAACAAAAACACTGCAGACCAATATCCCTCATGATCTAGGGTTTTTTTTATTTCTTTATCTTTCTTAATTGCCATGGCTAGTACTTCCAGAAGAATTACGAACAAAGTATGAGAGTGTCTTATTTTTGACCTTAAGTAGAAAATGTCTAATCTTCCACCATAAATTATTGTGTATTATGTTAGCTGTGTGTTTTTCATAGATGCCCTTTATAAGGTTGGGAAGTTTCCCTTCTATTCCTAGATTGTTGAGTATTTTTATCATGAAACAGTCTTGGCGTTAGTAAAATGCTTTTTCTGAGGTTATTGAGATGATAACTTGACTTTTAAAAATTCTGTTAATATTAAGACAATCCTGTATTCCTGGGATAAATCCTAGTTTGTAATGATGTATAATTTTCTTTTCATGTTATTGGATTCAGATGGCTCACATTTTGAGAAGGATTTCAATATCCATTCTCATAAGAGACATTGGTCCACAATTATTTTAATGATGTCTTTGTTTGGCTTTTTAAATGATGTTTTTGTCTGGTTTTCATATCAGGGTAATATCAACTTCATATACTAAGTTGGGAAGTGTTCCCTACTGTTGCATTTTTTGGTAGAGTTTGTGAAGAATTGATATTCTCCTTTAAATGTTTAGTAAAATAGAGCTGTAAAGCCATATGGGCCTGGGCTATTCACTGAAGATAAATTGTTGATTACTAACTCATTTCTTTATGTGGTATATTCCTATTCAGATTGAATATTCTTAAGTCAGTTTTAGTTGCTTGTGTCTTCCTAATAATTTGTCCATCTCATCTGTTAATATGTGTATATTGCTATATGACACCTCATTCTATTCTTTATTATTAATTTTCTTTCCATAAGGTCAGTAGAAATGTCCTTTTTTAAATTCCTGATTCTGTTAATTTTAGCCTTCTAAATTTTCTTATTGGTCAGTTTAGCTAAATGTTTGCTCCAATTTGTAAAAATATTTGTAAATATTTTCTCCCATTCTGTAGATTATTTACTCTTTGATTATTTTCTTTAATGTAGAGAACTTTTTAGCTTAATTAACTTTCATTTATTTTTGTTGTGGCTATATTTGCTTTTGGGGTCTTAGTCATAAATTCTTTGCTCATGTCAGTATCCAGGAAAATGTTTCCTATCAATCTTGTTAATCTTTTTGAAGAACCAGCTTTTAATTTTACTTACTCTTCCTTATTTTTTTATTCTCTATCAATTTCTATTCTATCCTTTATCATTATATTTGTTATGTTTTAGATTTGCTTTGCTTTTATTTTTCCAGTATATTAAGGCATAAGGCTAGATTATTAATTTGATATTTTCTTCTATTTTTAACATAAGCAAATATAGATAAATTTCTCAGTGAACACTAATTTACCTGTGTTCCCTACATTTGGGGAACTGTGTCTTTATTCATCTCAAAGTATTTTCTAATTCCCCTTTTGATGTTTTTTTTTTTTACCAATTGGTTATTTACAAATATTATATTTACTTTTTACATATTTGTAAGGTTTTTAAAATTTTAGTGTTAACTTCTACTTTTATTCCATTGTGATCAGACAATGTATTTTGTGTTATTCTGTCCTTTCCAATTTATCAAGGATTGATTTATGACTTAATATATTTCTATACTGGTGAATATTTCATTTGAACCGGACAATATTGAATGTTCTTCTATTATTGGTAGTCTTAGTAACGTCTGTTCTAATTGGTTTATATTAAGTCTTCTATTTCCTTGTTGATCTCCTGACTAGCTGGTTTATCATGCTTCTTTCTGTCAAGTTTTACCTCAGATATTTTGACACACTGTTAATGGACGCACATTAGTTTATAATTGTTGTATCTTCCTGATAGATTTGCCCATTTACAATTATAAAATTGCCCTCTTTATCTTTAGTAATTTTATTATTTGAGATTTATTTTTTCTGATGTTAATATAGTTTCTCTAGCTTTCTGTGGTTGCTGTTTGCATTATATATCTTTTTGCATCCTTTTACTCTCATTTTATTTGTATCTTTGAATCCAATGTTTGTATTCTATAAAAAGAATATAGTTGAATCTAGATTTTTTAAATGTAATCTGACACTCCCCACCATTTAATTTGGTTGCTTAATCCAATCACATTTAATATTATTATTGATATGGTTATATTTACATCTGCCGATTAACTTTTTTTTTTTTTTTTGAGACAGAGCCTCAAGCTGTCACCCTGGATAAAGCGCTGTAGCATCACAGTTCACAGCAACCTCCAATTCCTGGGCTCAAGTGAGTCTCTTGCCTCCGCCACCCAAGTAGCTGGGACTACAGGCACCCGCCACACGCCCAGCCATTTTTTGGTTGCAGCTGTCATTGTTGTTTGGCGGCCTGGGCTGGATTCAAACCCACCAGCTCAGGTGTA
>CAUYON010075615.1:0-10316 GCA_963573935.1 Arctocebus calabarensis
CACAGCAACCTCCAATTCCTGGGCTCAAGCGAGTCTCCTGCCCCTGCCTCCCAAGTAGCTGGGACTACAGGCGCCCGCCACAATGCCAAGCCATTTTTTGCAGCCATCATTGTTGTTTGGCAGGCCCGGGCTGGATTCGAACCCGCCAGCTCTGGTGTACGTGGCTGGCCTGGCGCCTTAGCCCATTGAGCCACAGGCACCGAGCCTTTTTTTTTTTTTTTTTGAGACAGAGCCTCAAGCTGTCACCCTGGATAGAGTGCTATGGCATCACAGCACACAGCAACCTCCAATTCCTGGGCTCAAGCAAGTCTCCTGCCTCCTCCCAAGTAGCTGGGACCACAGGCGCCCACCACAGGGCCCGGCCACTTTTTGGTTGCAGCCATCATTGTTGTTTGGCGGGTGGGCTGGATTCGAACCCGCTAGCTCAGGTGTACGTGGCTAGTGCCTTAGCCCGCTGAGCCACAGGCGCCGAGCCGACAGACTCTCACTTTATCACCCTCGGTAGAGTGCCATGGAGTCACAGCTCACAGCAACCTCCACCTCCTGGGCTTACGCGATTCTTCTGCCTCAGCCTCCGGAGTAGCTGGGACTACAAGCGCCCACCACAACACCTGGCTATTTTTTGTTGCAATTTGGCCGGGGCGGGTTTGAACCCACTACCTTCAGTATATGGGGCCAGCACCCTACTCACTGAGC
Source organism: Arctocebus calabarensis (assembly GCA_963573935.1). NCBI lineage: Eukaryota > Metazoa > Chordata > Mammalia > Primates > Lorisidae > Arctocebus > Arctocebus calabarensis. Next base: position 697 of record CAUYON010075615.1, read on the forward strand.
CACAGGTGCCTCCCTATTGTTAAATTTTTATCAGGCATTTTTTTCTGAGCCTTGTATCCACTCTGCTAAAACATGCTGCCGGCCAGGGCCGGTGGCTCACACCTGTAATCCTAACACTCTGGAAGGCCAAGGCAGGAGGATTGCGAAACCAGCCTGAGCTAGAGGAAGACCCCATCTCTACTAAAAATAGAAAAATTAGTTGGGCATTGTGGTGGGCGCCTGTAGTCCCAGCTATTTAGGGAGGCTGAGACAAGAGGATCACTTGAGCCCAAGAGTTCGAGGTCATTGTGAGCTACAATGCCACAGCAATCTACCCAGGGCAACAAAGTGAGACTCTATCTCAAAAAAAATAAATAAATAGGGCTCAGCGCCTATGTCTCAATGGGCCAAGGCGTCAGCCACATACACCTGAGCTGGTGGGTTCAAATCCAGCCTGGGACCACCAAACAACAATGACAGCTGCAACCAAAAAATGGCCGGGCATTGTGGCAGGCACCTATAGTCCCAGCTACTTGGGAGGCAGCTACTTGGGAGGCAGAGGCGTCAATAAATAAATAAATAAATAAATAGGCGAGGCGCAGTAGCTCACGCCTGTAATCCTAGCACTCTGGGAGGCTGAAGAGGGTAGATTGCCTGAACTTCCAGGTTTGAGACAAGCCTGAGTCAGAATGAGACCCCCACCTCTAAAAATAGCTGGGTGTTGTGGCCAGTGCCTGTAGTCCCAGCTACTAGGGAGGCTGAGACAAGAGAATCGCTTGATCCCAAGAATTTGAGGTTGCTATGAGCTATGACACCATGGCCCTTGACCAAGGGCAACAAAGTGAGACTCTTTCTCAAATAAATAAATAAATAGACAAACATGCTGATGATGATGTCAGGGTTTATCATTCTGAGATTCAGGGAATTATAAAATGTAACACACAACAAAGAACTTTGGAGTCATCCAGTCCAAGCTGCTCATTCTATAGATGGAGAAACTAAAGCTCAGAGAGGTTAAGTGACTTGCAAATGGTAACACAGCTGGTCCAGAAATCAGCAGCATTTTAGCCATGAGGCTTATATCTTGCCATCTTTCTTTCTTTTTTTTTTTTTTTTGAGACAGTTTCACTATGTCCCCCTCTGTAGAGTGCTGTGGCATCACAGCTCACAGCAACCTCAAACTCTTGGGCTTAAGAAGATTACCTGCCACAATGACCAACTGTTTTTTTGTTGTTGTGGCAGTTGTCATTGTTGTTTTAGTTGGCCCCAGGCTGGGTTTGAACCTGCCGGCCTCAGTGTATGTGGCCGGCACCATAACCCCTGTGTTACTGGTGCCGAGCCTTTCCATCTTTCTGACTTGATTCATTTCCTTCTGTGTGATTGGCAGGGAAGAAAATGAAATCTCTCTATTCTAGCTCTCCACCCTTCTGAACTGACCTCCATTAATTGAGAAATGTCGACTCAGCACCTATGGCTCAACAGGCTAAGGCACCAGCCACGCACACCTGAGCTGGCGGGTTCAAATCCAGCCTGGGCGGCCTGTCAAACAACAATGACGGCGGCAACCAAAAGAAAATGGCCGGGCATTGTGGCGGGCGCCTGTAGTCCCAGCTACTTGGGAGGCAGAGGCAAGAGACTCGCTTGAGCCCAGGAATTGGAGGTTGCTGTGAGCTGTGATGCCACGGCACTCTACCCAAGGTGAAAGCTTGAGGCTCTGTCTCAAAAAGAAAAAAAGAGAAATATCAGTATGCTTGATTTCGCTAAGCCTTGAGGTTTCCAGTCACCAATTCCCAGGGAATGTGAAGCATCTTTGCTTTGAGCCTGTGGGCCTGGTGACAGCAAGCTGGGCTTGGCTGATCCTGGACCTGGTTCTAACTTGTCCATCATCCTGAACTGAGAAATCCAATAGAAAGAAACAGTCTGCAGACCAATAATGATCTTGCGTAGACAAGGCTACAGCTGGTGTTCCAGAGGTCTTGGGTTTTCCAACAAAGCTAGACTTGCCTTTCTCTGGTCCCTCAATGACAGGATGACAACCAGTAGGATCATTATGCCTGAAGTAAGACACCCACATTCAGAACTATAACCTACACAGGGCAGAGCAGTGAAGGAATCCTGACTCCCTCAACCCTCTGTTTATTATCTGGAAGAATCCCTGGCTCCCAGCCTCCCAGCCTCCCAGCCTTAAGCCCGGTAGCACCAACCGAAGACAGATGTGCTGACTGCACACCTGGACCATCCCCAGGTGTTATGTTAGCTAGCTGAGTCAACTTTCAGCTCTCAGAGCCAGAAGAGAGTTCAGAGGTTATACATTCAACCCTTAACTTGCTAATGAATAAACACAGGCTGAGAGAAGGACAATGACTTGGATAAGGCCATGGAGATGTGTAGACGAAAGGTCAGAATGGGGAAGGGATGGGAAGTGGAATACAGTGGTCTCCTATCCATAGCTTTGCTTTCTGCAGTTTCAGTTACCTGCAGTCAACCTCAGTTAAAAAATATTAAATGGGCTCGGCGCCTGTGGCTTAACAGGCTAAGGCATCAGCCACGTACACCTGAGTGGCGGGTACGAATCCAGCCCAGGCCCACCAAACAACAACAATAATGGCTGCAAGTAAAAAATGGCCGGGCGTTGTGGCGGGCGCCTGTAGTCCCAGCTACTTGGGAGGCGGAGGCAGGAGACTCGCTTGAGCCCAGGAATTGGAGGTTGCTGTGAGCTGTGATGCCACAGCACTCTATCCAGGATGACAACTTCAGGCTTTGTCTCAAAAAAAAAAAAATTAAATGGCTCATCAAGTAGGACACCGGCCCCATATACCAAAGGTGGCGGGATCAAACTCAGCCTCAGCCGAACTGCACAACAGAAAAATAGCCAGGCATTGTGGCGAACGCCTGTAGTCCCAGCTACTCGGGAGGCTGAGGCAAGAGAATCGCCTAAGCCCAGGAGTTGGAGGTTGCTGTGAGCTGTGTGAAGCCATGGCACTCTATTGAGGGTGAGAAAGTGAGACTCTGTCTCTATAAAAAATATATATATCTTAAATGAGTGGGTGGCACCTGTGGCTCATCAAGTAGGGCGCCAGCCCCATATACCAAGGGTGGCGGGTTCAAACCCAGCCCCGGCCAAACTGCAACAAAAAAATAGCCAGGCGTTGTGGCGGGTGCCTGTAGTCCCAGCTACTCAGGAGGCTGAGGCAAAAGAATTGCCTAAGCCCAAGCGTTGGAGGTTGCTATGAGCTGTGACACCATGGCACTCTACTGACGGTGACAAAGTGAGAGACTCTGTCTCCAGAAAAAGAAAAATATTAAATGGAAAATGTCCATAAACGGATAATTCCCGAACTTCAAATTGTGCACCATTCTAAGTAACACGATGAAACCTCAAGCCATTCTGCATCACCCTGCTCTATCTCACCTGGGATGTGAATCCTTCCCTTGTTCAGCATGTCCGTGCTGTGTAAACCCTACCTGTGGGTCAGCCACACCCACTGCTCCTGACATCCAACCATCCACGTCGTCATGGCTGCATGATCCAGAATCACTGGAAGCCAAGGCTCTTCCTTCTGACATAGCACCAGCAATGGCAGAAACCTCAAACTCTTAGCAAAATCAACATGTATCACAATGTCTGCGTCATTCACCTCATTGCATCTCATCACATAGGATTTTCATCATGTCACCTCTCACTAGAAGGGTGAGTATAGTACAGTAAGATATAGAGATAGACCACATTCACATAACTTTTATAGTTTGTTATAATTGCTTTAGTTTATTATCTATTATTATTGTTAATCTTTTACTGAGCCTAATTGATAGATTGAACTTTATCACAGATACATATGTACAGGAAAAAACACAGTATATATACAGTTTGGTACTGTCCGAAGTTTCAGGCATCCACTGAGGGTCTTGAAATGTATACTCATGGATAAGAGGGATTATTGTATAGGTGTACGTGCACACACACACACACACACACAAAAGTTTACCCCATTTAAGGTTTAAAAAGTTCTTTCACATATGATCAAGGTTTATACTCAGAATATTTTAAACAGTGAAGCACAGGTGCTGATGAATCAGGATGAACACTGGCTTACGGCCCTATAAACATTAATACTTTTATATAATCCCCTCGACAACCCCGAGAAGTAGATAGACACTGTTACTATTCCCATCCCACGTGTGTGGAAATGGAGGCTCAGGAAGACTGATTATTTAGCCCTGTTCACCAACTTAGGCACGATTTGTGTAGGTTACAGAGGTCATTTAAGCCAAAGAAGGGGCTGTATTATGAGGGCACTAACATGTCTTAGAGACTCCCCGTGGCAGGGACACAGTAGGGCGTCTCAGTGGTCTGGATCCAAGAACTGGAACGCCACCGTGAGTCCAGGCCGGCGTCTCTCTCTGCACCTCTACTCCTCTCTCGTCTTGCAGGCTGCCCTTCTCTGCATCTGCTTGCACTTTTCTCCATTTTTCTCACCTCGGTTTCATGTTCTTGGAGAGATTCCATTTCAAATCTCAGTCCTCAGAGGGACTCTGATTAGTCCAGTTTGGATCCCATGCCCACCTCTAGTCCAATCAATGTGGCTGAGGGGATCTTGAGCCCAGGATTTCAAGGCCAGCCTGGGCAACATAGCAAGACTCATCTCTGACAAATAACAATAATTTTAGAAAATTACCAAAGATCATCCCTGTCTGGGGAGCAAATGTACAGACAGAGTGGCATGGAGCTAGGCAGACACCCCAAAGGTATCTACTGTGGTCACACAAGTCATGCAGAATCCAGCCCTGGTCTCTGGACTCTCAGAATGCTCTTTCTTTAGGACCATTGATCCCTCTGTTCTTCCCACCCAAATACACAGCTGCTCATTCCTCTTGAATCCTTGGAAGCCCAGGGACTGTCCCTCCTGTCCTAGAAGGACTTAAGCCAAGGGTTTAGACACATTTCAGGGACAGCTAGACTTCCTGTATGCAAATCAAGGACAACCCCCTGATCGGTTACTGAAGGTGTTGATGTAATTGGACAGAGAAGCAAAGAAAGGATAAAACCTTCTTTCAGCCACAAAGCCCCACACTCCAGCGTCCAGCCTGCTTTTTGCCCTCTGTCTGAGCCCTGTACTTGAGGGCCTCACAGTGGTGGCTGATCGAGTGGGGACTACTGCGTGGAGCTACGATGGGTGGAGGGAAGATCTACAAAAAAAAAAATCCCTCAAAATCAAAGGCCTGCTCAGAACAGGCAGGAAGCCAGGGTCAAGGAGTCAGAAACAGCAGCACAAAAGGCCGCTGGATGAAAAGGCCAAGGATGATGCAGAAAGGCAATGTCTATGGCCAAGGAAAGAGCCCAGAAAGAGAGAGAGAAAGGGTAAACACAGAATGGATGCCAGACACCCTGCTGGTCACCTCCCTGCACAGGCTGTGTGAAGGACTGGCTCTTTTGAGTGGTGGGAGGGGGCAGGGAGATTTACACACTGCAGGTAGGAATGGAAACCAACCCAGTCTCTCTGAGGCAGCTGGGCAGTATGTATTAAAAGCCAATAAAAATGGCTCGGCGCCTGTGGCTCAAGCAGCTAAGGCACCAGCCACTTACACCTGAGCTGGCGGGTTCGAATTCGGCCCAGGCCCACCAAACAACAACAGCTGCAACCAAAAAATAGCCAGGCATTGTGGTGGGCACCTGTAATCCCAGCTATTTGGGAGGTGGAGGCAGGAGACTCACTTGAGGCCAGGAATTGGAGGTTGCTGTGAGCTGTGATGCCACAGCATCCAGGGTGACAGCTTGAGGCTCTGCCTCAAAAAAAAAAATAATGATAATGATGATGGTATTTTTACACCAGAAAATCCACTGTTATTTCTCCAGAGCCAAAAAGAGCCTGACATCCAGAAATAACAAGATAAAAATTTGCTGAATGAACAAAATGAGAGAGATACGTATGTGGGTGTGGCATAACCCTATAACAGAATACTTTGGGTTTTTTTTTTTTGCAGTTTTTGGCCAGGGCTGGATTTGAACCCTCCACCTCCAGCATATGGGGAGGGCACCCTACTCCTGTGAGCCACAGGCGCTGCCCAACAGAATACTTTATGAATATGTAAAGTGATGGCACAGATTTATACCTACTGCTCTGCAAATATATTCTCAATATTTTCTTGGGTAAATGAACAGGATAATAATAACCGCATTTCATATAGAATAAAACCATTTCGGGCAGCGCCTGTGGCTCAACGAGTAGGATGTCGGCACCATATACCAAAGGTGGCGGGTTCAAACCCAGCCTCAGCTGAACTGCAAAACAAAAAAATAGCCGGGCGTTGTGGTGGGGGCCTGTAGTCCCAGCTACTCGGGAGGCTGAGGCAAGAGAATCGCCTAAGCCCAGGAGTTGGAGGTTGCTGTGAGCTGTGTGATGCCATGACACTCTACCGAGGGTGACAAAGTGAAACTCTGTCTCTACAAAAAAAAAAAAAGAAAGAATAAAACCATTTCCAAATATATACACAGAGAAAAGTTAATAATGCATTAAAATGATAACAATAGGAGATGAGGTTTTATTCTTTTTTTTTTTTAATTTTTTTTTTTTTGTAGAGAGAGAGTCTCACTTTGTCACCCTCGGTAGAGTGTCATGGCATCACACAGCTCACAGCAACCTCCAACTTATGGGCTTAGGCGATTCTTCTGCCTCAGCCTCCTGAGTAGCCGGGACTACAGGCACACACCACAACGCCAGGCTATTTTTTCTGTTTTGCAGTTCAGCCGAGGCTGGGTTTGAACCTGCCACCTTCGGTATATGAGGCCGGCGCCCTACTCTTTGAGCCACAGGCGCTGCCCTATTCTTTTATTTTTATTTTTTTTGAGACACGGTCTCAAGCTATTGCCCTGGGTGGAGTGCCGTGGCATTGCAGCTCACAGCAACCCCCGGGCTTAAGCGATTCTCTTGCCTCAGCCTCCCAAGTAGTGGTTACCACAATGGCCGGCTATTTCTTGGTTATAGTTGTCATTGTGGTTTGGCAGGCCTGGGCCAGATTCGAACCTGCCAGCTCTGGTGTATGTGGCTGGCACCTTAGCTGCTTGAGCTATAGGTGCTGAGCCAAATGAGATTTTAAATTGTCTTCAATCTTTTGTCATTTAATTTATTTCCATTTTCTAATTTTTCTACAATGACATTTTACTTGTATAATTAAAAATAATAGGAGAAAATAAATGAATACATGAAAATATTTATCACCAAAAAAGAAGTGAGGGGTGGCACCTGTGGCTCAAAGGAGTAGGGCACCAGCCCCATATACCAGAAGTTGTGGGTTCAATCCCAGCCCCAGCCAAAAAATAAAAATAGGCTCCGCGCCTGTGGCTCAACGGGCTAAGGCGCCAGCCACGTACACCTGAGCTGGAAGGTTCGAATCCAGCCTGGGCCCGCCAAACAACAGTGACATCTGCAACCAAAAAACGGCCAGGCGTTGTGGCGGGTGCCTCTCGTCCCACCTACTTGGGAGGCAGAGGCAAGAGACTTGCTTGAGCCCAGGAATTGGAGGTTGCTGTGAGTTGTGATGCCACAGCACTCTATCCAGGGTGACAGCTTTAGGCTCTGTCTCAAAAAAAACAAAAAGAAGCCTACAGTGTTACAGTGTGGCCTACTTCTTTGGGCAGCACCTATGGCTCAAAGGAGTAGGGCACCAACCCCATATGCCGGAGGTGGCGGGTTCAAACCCAGCCCTGGCCAAAAACCGCAAAAAAAAAAAAGAAGTGGGACCAGGTGGAATGAGTACAAGTTGTCGATCAGTGAGTGATTTCTGAGCACAGTTGTGTGTGGTGCTAAGTGCTTCAGCAAATACCAAGGAGTGGATAGTGTTAGGGTAAAGGTGAGGATGGGAGATGGCTACAGGCTGTTGCTGAGACTGAAGTGGGCACCTGGGCCGCCAACAGCCATTTGCTTCCCACCTAACTGGGCCTGTGACCAAGGATAGACTAAGGTCAGACGGGGCAGGGAAGGCTGTGGACGAGAGAAGCTGAAGAGACACAGCTGATTAATCAGTAAATAAACATAGAAAAAAATCAGATAGTGATTTAATCTTTTAGGATCTTAAAAGTAAAAAAAAAAAAAAATCAGATAGTTATAAGTGCTATCCATTTTTACACCTCATCCAAATAGTCTCATCATCTTATTTCAATAAGTAAATGTCATGGGGAAGAATAACTAAAGATAGTCCTTTCTCTTCCATTTTCTTGTACAACTCAAAAAGGTAGTGGGTATGATGAGAAGAACACACAAGGCCTCAACTCTGGCTCATTGACTGTGGAGCTATATGACCTTGGGCAAGTCATTTCACTTTTTTTTTCTGAGACAGAGCCTCAAGCTGTCACCCTGGATAGAGTGCTATGGCATCACAGCTCACAGCAACCTCCAATTCCTGGGCTCAAGGAAGTCTCCTGCCTCTGCCTCCCGAGTAGCTGGGACTACAGGCACCCACCACAACGCCCGGCCATTTTTTGGTTGCAGCCGTCATTGTTGTTTGGCAGGCCCAGGCTGGATTCGAACCCTCGAGCTCAGGTTTGAGCCACAGGCGCTGAGCCTCACTTTTTTTTTTTTTTTTTTTGAGACAGAGCCTCAAGCTTTCACCCTAGGTAGAAGGCTGAGGCATCACAGCTCACAGCAACCTCTTTTTTTTTTTTTGAGGCAGAGTCTCAAGCTGTCACCCTGGGTAGAGTGCTGTGGCATCGCAGCTTGGGCTTAAGCAATTCTCTTGACTCAGCCTACCAAGCAGCTGGGACTACAGGTGCTGCCACAATGCCCGGATATTTTTGTTTTGTTTATTTATTTATTTGTTTTTTGTTTTTTTTTTTTGAGACAGAGCCTCAAGTTGTCACCCTGGATAGAGTGCTGTGGCATCAGCTCACAGTAACCTCCAATTCCTGGGCTCAAGCGAGTCTCCTGCCTCTGCCTCCCAAGTAGCTGGGACTACAGGCAACCGCCACAATGCCCAGCCAGTTTTTGGGTTTTTTTAATTTTTATTTATTTATTCATTTATTTTGCAGTTTTTGGCCGGGGCTGAGTTTGAACCCGCCACCTCCAGCATATGGAGCCGGCGCCCTACTCACTGAGCCACAGGTGCCACCCACCCAGCCAGTTTTTGGTTGCAGCCATCATTGTAGTTTGGCTAGCCTGGGCTGGATTCGAACCCAGCAGCTCAGGTATACATGGCTGGCGCCCTAGCCCGTTGAGCCACAGGCGCCGAGCCTGTTTGTTTGTTTTGTTTTGGGCAGGGGTTAGGTTTGAACCCTCCACCTCTGGCATATGGGGCCGGTGCCCTACTCCTTTGAGCCCTAGGTGCTGCCCTTTTTTTTTTTTTTTTGGTTGCAGTTGTCATTGTTGTTTTAGCTGGCCCAGGCCAGGTTCAAACCCACCAGCCTTGGTATATGTGGCCAGTGCCCTACCCACTGAGCTATAGGCACCACCCTCATTTCACTTTTTTGAGCTTCGATTTCTTTTTTTTTTTTTTTTTTTTTTGTTGAGACAGAGTCTCACTTTATCGCCCTGGGTAGAGTGCCATGGCGTCACACTGCTCACAGCAACCTCCAGCTCTTGGGCTTAAGCTATTCTCTTGCCTCAGCCTCCCTAGTAGCTGGGACTACAGGTGCCCGCCACAGCGCCCGG
>CAUYON010075617.1:0-15730 GCA_963573935.1 Arctocebus calabarensis
TCTTGCCCCTGGTGGAAGGGACTGTATTCATTCGTTTCCTGGCCAGGGAACCCATGCACCTATATATATACCCTGAGACTAAAGGCCTAAAGGAGGAGATGGGGAAAGACCGGGAGAGAAACGGAGAGAGCTTCTCTCTCCTCGCTAGAATTCTCTCTCTCTACCAGGAGCTTTAGTGTTTTCTGTATTATTTTCTGTAAATAAATTCTGTCTTACCACTAGGGGGGTGGGTGGGAATAATGTAATGAAGAATAATAAAATACATGTATAAAAAAAAATTTTCAGTAGTGTGGTAGGCTTGATCCTAGATGGTTGCCACGGTATTCATCCTCTACTATTACCATAACTATTACATCGCATGGCTGTGATGGTCTTAGATGCCAGCTTGGCTAGAATATGGTCTCTGGTTATTAAATTAAACAACAATCCAATTGTGGCTGTGCTGTGGAGGTATCTTGTAGATGTGATTAAAGCCTATAATCAGGTGTTTTTAAGTAACAGGTACTACCATAGATAATTTGGGTGGACCTGATTTAATCAGTTGAAAGGCCTTGATAGCGGAACTTAGACTTCACAGAAGAAGAAATTTTGTCTACTGAATTTCTCCAAACTATTCTAAAATTGCGTCCATTTATGCCTAAGAGTCTGCCTTCCTGATGATCAGTCCTATGAATTTTAGGTTTTCCTAGCCAATTCCCCCCCCACACTCACATAAATGAGTACCTTGTAATAAATCCCTTCATATAGATCTTTTATTCTGATTATTTGGTTGAACTCTGACTGACACAAGGGCAAAAGGGATTTTTTAGATGGAAGAACAGTTAGAAAAGGAACAGGTATCTCAAAGCTTCCTCAATAAACTCAATTCTACCAACCACCTAAATGAGCCTAGAGCAGATTCTTCCTCAGAATCTCCAAACAGAGGCTCAATCTCTGACATCTTAATTTTAGCCTCGTAAGACCCTCAGCAGAGAATAGAGGTCAGTCTGCTAGATCATTTGGCCTACAGAAATGTGAGATAATAAATGGGAATTGATTTAAGCAACTAAGTATGTGGCAATTTGTTACATGGCAATAAAAAGAAATAATATAAGTGGTCTGGAGCAGCATTCACATTGATTTATCAGTCTGGCATTCCATATTCTTGAACAGCATAATGTGAACCTCACTGCTTATGAATGGACAGGCTTAAATTTCTGGTATGTGACTTTCTATTCTCAGCTTCTGGAAGGCAATATTCTTCCTTGTACTTTCTTAAAGCAGTGAATGAAATGTGACTAGTCCTGTTTTTATGGAATGGGAACCTCTTGCCTTTATTCAGGACTTCAGTTTCAGATCCACACTCCATGCAGGTAAAATACCAAATTTCCTGTTGCTTTTTGAACACCCAATGCCATCATGTCCTCTACCCAATTTAATATCCTCACCAACTACCATGACATAAGTAGCTTGAGTCTTTTCTCATCTTGGGGACCTGGGTAATTTTTTCTTCAATAATCATTTGAGCTTGGAAATATTTTAATATTTCTTAAGTTATTTGTGCATGAATTTATAGCTGGAATTGGGGACTACAGAAGAAGAGTCCTTCCACACAAGTTCAATCCCTATATTTCTACATCAAGGCAAAATGAATGAATGAATTTTCAAGGCAAAGACAATTTACGTGTTCTGAGATTAAATATTTAAGAAGGCCTATTATTTACAAAACAAAATATGTATTTTTTAAGTACATCATATGAGGTCCCTCCCCTCTGGTTTCATAAATTGCACCTACATGTCTCTTTGAACAATACCTTACTTTTTTGTTCTCTGAAAAAAACATGACTGAATTCTCTCTGCCTAGACCAGTGGTTCTCAACCTGTGGGTCGCGACCCACTGCAACTCTATTAAAGAGCCACGGCATTAGGAAGGTTGAAAACCACTGCCTAGACTGTCTTTCACTAATTGTTTGGAAAACTCATATTCCCCATATAAGATGGAGTTTAAATATCATTTTTTAAAAATAACTTTTCTGATGATAACACAAATGATTTTTCTCTTACCTCTGTTCCTACAGAGCTTTGAACTCAATAATTTATATATTTTTCTGTAATTCTTCTCCCAACTTCTAATATTTTTTAGATAATGTCTTATTCTGCCATCCAGACTTGAGTGCAGTGCTGTCATCATACCTTACCACAATCTTAAGCTCAAGCTATTCTTCTGCCTCAGCCTCCTGAGTAACTGGGACTACAGGTGCACCCCACCATGCCTGGCTAGTTGTTTATTTTTTTATTTTTATTATTTTTTTTTTGTAGAGAGGTGGTGTTGCTTTTTCTCAGGCTGGTCTGGAAACTCATGCCTCAAGCAATTCTTCCACTTCAGCCTCCCAAAGTGTCAGGATTGTAGGCATGAGCTGTCATGAATGATTATGCTTAATTTCCAAACCATAAACAAATCCAAAACAAACCATGGCTACCTCAATAGCAAGATCCATTATTTACTGTTTGTAATTACTGGCACATAAGGGGCATTCTCATAAATAAATTTTTTTATTAACTTATTGTCTAGTCAAGAATTTGTGTGTGTACACAAATTCTTGCAGAATTTTTTGTGTGTGTGTGCCTATGTGTCAATGCTATTTATTCTGAAGAAACATGTAGAGATACAATGTTAGTATTTTCCAGAGCTGCCATAACAAAGTACCATAGGCCTAGAGGTTTAAACAACAGACATGCAGTAGAACCTTTATAAGTTGACCACCCAAAGGATTGCAACCAACTGGCCAACATACAGAGGTGATCAACATAAAGAACTAGGCCTATTGTTTATTGAGCATATATGATGCATGTCCAGTCTTTAAAAATTGGTCAACTTAAGGAGATCATCAACTATGGAAGTTCTACCATATATGTTTTCATAATTCAGGAGGCTGGATGTACAGGTCATGAGGTCAGCAGGGCTGATATTTTGAGGTTTCTCTTCTTGGCTTGCAAATGGCTGTCTTCTCCCTGTAACCTCACATGACCTTCCCTCGCTTGTCTGTCTTGGGAGCTCCCAGATAAATTTGGACTCCAGCACTAAAGTGGCTAGCTAACCTGCTATAAGGGGAAAAGAGGGGGAGCTGGACACGGCGGGTTATAGAGTGTCTTTCCTAAGATGCTTCTTTTACCTGGCAGATGTTCTAATACCTCATTGTCCACCCAGGACTAGGGGTTCCTCACACAGGAAACTTGTTCACACTGGCAGAAGTCCTGTGTCTCTCTCATAACCTGTGTTTAGTTTTATGCTTGCCTGACCGGTGCTCTGGCATTATGTGCCCAACTTTGTGTTTTCTGGGTTATCTGGGAAACCAGACCTGGAGTAACCCCTGATTCTTCATATGGAAGGCAAAAATTCAATGTGCCATCACAATAGAAAATAAGCTCAAATATTTTACTTACAGATTTTGGGCAAGCAGGGCATAATGAGTCGTAATGTCCTCTGTCCCCATGTCATGTGAGGCAGGAATGAAAAGATAGAGGATGGGGGCAGAGCGTGAGAAGCAACTTATCAACTAGCGTATATATGAGGGAATTGGGTGTGGGTCACTTTTAGTTCTCAGGTAAAGGCCTGAATGGCCTATTTAAAGGAATCAATAGGAAGATAGGGGCATGGTGGATCACACCTGTAATCCTACTCTGGGAGGCCAAGGCAGGTGAATTGCTTGAGCTCAGTTTAAGACCAGCCTGGGCAAGAGCCAGAACTCTTCTCAACTACAAATAGAAAAACTAGCGGGGTATTGTGGTGGGCGCCTGCAGTTATGGCTTCTTGGGAGGCTGAGGCAAGAGGACCACTTGAGCCAAAGAAACTGAGGTTGCTGTGAACCATGATGACACCATGGCACTCTACTACCCAGGGTGACGGAGTCAGACTCTGTTTCAAAAATAAATAAAATAAAATAATAAAAAAGGAATCAGTAGGAAATTGGGGACCCCAGTCTGCTAGATGGGAGGCATATTTCTAAGTACTTTGGCTACCAGCTTGAGACATTTGGGTGTGAGGTAGAACTGGAAATTCTGTCTAGCCTGACTGAACCCTGCTCCTGGTGTGAGAAAGTTAAAACTATTTTCAAGATGGATACCAAGGCAGCACAAAATTGTAAGAATTTATTACAACATCTGGATTCAAGTTTCCTTTTTGTATGAGTACACCAGTCATCTTCATTTAGGGTCCAACCTAACAACCACTTTTTAACTTAATTACCTTGCAAAAGAGCCTATCTGCAAACACAGTTGCATTATGAGGAAAAAGTGGTTAGAATTTCAACATAGAAAGTTTGGGGTACCCACCCCATCCCTCCCTCTTCCTTCCTTCATCCTAGGCTACAGTTGTTTCATTTATCATATGCAAGTGTGAGTGATTATAAATTGGTTTCACAGTAGTACTGAGTACATTGGTTATTTTTTTTCCATTCCTGGGTTACTTTACTAAGAAGAATATTTTCCAGTTTCATCCACGTAAACATAACAGAGGTAAAGCCTCCAGTTTTTTTTTTTTTAATGCTGCATATTTATGTACAAGAGACTTAATAAAAAAAAAAAGAAAGAAAGTTTGGGGGAGACAAATTTACTGTAGACTGGAGATACTGAATGATCACCTGGCAGGATGTCATCCAGGGGCTATTTCTCATAGAGAGGGAATTTTCAACTCTATCACTCTAGGCATTTGTGATTCAATACTCCTGAAAAAACACTATAGAAACTTTCACATGAAGGAATGGTCTTTAAAATTTTAGAATTATTGAAACAGTTTGCTAAATCGTATTCACTCTCAGTTTCTTCTCTTTATCTTGTAAGGTAAATAGCTTATCTTTTAAGCTATACCATATCTTTCAAATGCAAACAGAAACTTTTGATACATATAGAGTACCCAGAAACAAAGCATGCAATTAGCCACTTAATTATTATTTTAATGGTAATTCAAGTATTATAATTTCTTTTTACTCTTAATGTCTTAGTCGAAATGATTCAATCTAAAAGAACTTGTATAGAGTTATGAATAAGTTCATTTTAAATATTATTAAATTTTATAATTTACCACTTTTAGTTTTTTTGTAACTAGGTGTAGAAATATTTTCATACAATACTTTTAGGGGTGGTCTGAGATTTCTTTAGGTTGGAGAGCTTAAGACAGAATAGAAAAGAAATAGTAAAGCTAAAAGGATCTGTCTTTTTAACAGAAAAAAAATTATAAATTTGCTACCTCAAAACTTCTAAGTAAAATGTCATAATTATACTTAAAAAAAAAGATCAGGTGGTGGAATGTGAATACAGATTTACAATCACTTAAATGAATTCTTTGGAGACAGACATTTCAGCATTTTTTACTCTTTCAAACTGACAAAAGTGATGCAGGAGATGCCCTAGTGAAGGGAGGGAAGTGAATCTCCCTGATCTCTCCAGGATGGTTCTTGGCTTTGTGCAGGAATGACTCTGAGCACAAGCCAACCAGCTACCGGAAGGTTTAATAGAGACAGAGACAGACAGGAGATCCTATGCCACAGGTAGATTAGGAGTTCTCTCTACAGCAGGAGGGGGATCCCTCACAGCAATAGTCCCCAATGTTTTTGACACCAGGGACCATTTTCACAGAAAAGAATTTTTCCATGAATTGGGGGATGGGGAGCATGAATTCAGTATAATTCAAGCACATTACATTTGTGTGCACTTTATTATTATTGCAATTAATATATAATATGCATATGAAATGATTATACAGTTGTTTGTAGTACAGAATCAGTGGGAGCCCTGAACTTGTTTTCCTGCAAATAGACAGTCCCAGGGCCAGCATCACTGCCTCAACTTCACTTCAGATCATCAGGCATTAGATTCTCACATGGAGCAGGCAACTTAGATCTCTCCTTTGAAGAGTTTATAATAGGATTTGTGTTCCTGTGAGAATCTAATGCTGCTACTGATCTGATAGGTGGTAGAGGTGGTGATGAAAGAGATGAGGAGTGGCTGTAAATAGAGATGTAGCTTTACTTGCTCTCACTGCTCACCTCAGATTTCCAACAGGCCATGGACCAGACCCCAGCCCAGGAGTTGGGTGACACAGCCTTTCTGATAGGACAATAGTAATATTTTTCAATGTTCAAGGACCTCATTGAGAAATAGCCAAACAGCCATACATGACCAGCACTATCTTGAGATTATGCTGTAAAGGATAATCATGAACAGCTGTCACAGAAAAGTAAGTGCAAGCAGTTTATAAGGCATCAGACTTAGTAATTCACCCATCCATGGTTGCTCCCAGGCTGGGACTTTTTGGTGACTCTTTTGTTTGGTGTAATTAGGGGCCGGTATCAGTCCAAATGGCCATATTTGGTCTCTCCTTCCTTTTCTGCCTTATCCTTACATTAAAAGCAAAGCACATGTATAATGTATATTCCTTAATGTCTTTTTAAAGCATAAACAGTGCCTTATAAACAAAGACTTTGAAATACAAAGTATAAATATCTATAGTAAGCAGGTAAGAATAGAATAGAAATAGCTTCGTGTAAGTTAGGGTGAAGTTTCACTGATGAATAAGTTCAAGTTTGGTTAGACTTTACCACCAAAAGGCATTAAATTCATAGATTTTGAAGCTTTTGGATTTTGGGACTTTGAATAAGGGATTGTGGACTGGCATAAACAGTGAGCTGTGTTTTGGAGGAAGGGCGAAAATGAAATAATGAAAATTGTAGTAGAAGTAGTATTCTTCCATAAATAATGAAGTAAACGACGACGACAGGACTTTCCAATTAGGTCAGTTTAAAGACCCAGACCAGTAGCCCAAGAATATGGGGAAAGGAGTAAGGGAGGGGGGGATAAGTGGCGGGAGGGTAGTTGGTGGGGCCGCACCTACGGTGCATGTTAGAAGGGTACAGGTGAAACTTACTAAATGCAGAATACAAATGTCTTCATACAATAACTAAGAAAATGCCACGAAAGCTATGTTAATGAGTTTGATGAAAATAGTTCAGATTGCATATGAAGCCAGCACATTGTACCCCTTGATTGCACTAATGTACACAGCTAAGATTTAATAATAATAATAAAAAAAAAGACCTAGACCAGTCACACTGCTTGTATCCAGCCTTAGCACTGGGTGTTTAAATCTGCTCATTTGAATTGTGAATTCCATCCGGGTAGGCATATATTCTGTCATGATTAGCACTAAATAAACATGTCAAAAGGTAGCCAAACCCTCAGATTGTTTGGCCATGTGCTGCCCCACAGAAACCCTGACTTCTGTTTTCCTTGGGGAGAGGAGCAACATTTGCTAGTAATTGAACACTGTCATTCTGAAGGGCTGCCTCAGCCCACAAATGCCATGTGGCTGAGGGGAATCTGATTTGCAGCTTAGAAGTCATTTACTTCTTTTGTTGCTCTGCAAAGGCAATTAGACCAGAGCAGCAGCTGCATATACTGTGACAATATGCTGAAAGGAGTGGGCGCGCGTGTGTGTAGGTGTGCCGGGCATCGCACGAAGGTGTGAATAAGCCCTCCTTTCATTTATTTGAATTCTTTCAAAAAAAAGGCAGAATTAGGAGAATTGACAAAGAACAGGAAGGAAGCACATTTGTCATCAATCTCCGCTTTTCATTCCTGTCACTTTTAATTCCAGGATGCATTCTCATGATTTAAGCGATCCTCCACTCAAGTTCTGTGTTTAGGATATTTGCAATGACAAAGAGCTTCAATCTACCACATCTTGATCTTCTACTAACAACATTTGTCACAACTCAAATAAACATTTACCTCTTGTGCTAACTGGTTTTCGACAATCTTTGGCCTTCGTTTGACTCTACTGTCTGTTCTCCCGAGGCTGTTTTCTTTAATCTCACTAAACTGACTGCGGGATCAAGGATAGGGTCTCCTCTTGAGTCAAGAGGATGGAAAACATTTCTATTAAATCTGCTTTTGAAATACGCCTCCTCCTTTAATTTCCCTTTAATAGTGTCTTCTACCCTCTGTGTCTTTTAGTTAAGAAAAGGTTTGTTGTCATTCTTACAAGCGACAAATGAATGAAATTACTGAAGGCAACAGCAGTGGGCTGGATAGTAGTTAATTAAGCTCTGGTGCATGTCTTTCATTAAGGTGCTATTTCCTTCACCAGAGCCCTCAATAAAGCGTTTTTGACAGAGCCCCTTAGGAATCTGTGCAGTGAGGAAAGGAGCTCCAGGCGGGGTGTAGAGCTGCAGCCTGGGAGGCAGCATTATTGATACTGACTAATGTGACCTGACAAGGCCTGATCAATGGGACTCTCTGGTGGGATAGTCTGACAAATGTAGGCTCCATGACAAGCATAGTTTTCTAAACAATGTAAGACTTTATTTCGTGGTTGATTGGCTATGAAAAAAAAAAGCTCCTCCAGAAGGAAGATTGGGATTTAATGAAAAAATTGCCCCCAGAAGTTAGAAGCAATATAAATTGATGGCATTTTCAACAATGGGTTTATTAGTAGTCATACTTTTTCATCCTGCAGTATCAGCGAATTCTCTGGCTTAAAAAAGCATTATGAAGGAATTGCCTAATGGCAAATTAGGGTGAAAATAATAATACATCTGGTCTTGACATCTTTGTGGTTGTTGACCATGCCTGGATATGCCAAAGGTGGAAACTGACACTGCCAACTCTAAGATAGCTTAGTGACTTTGGCTTCAAAAATAAGCTCTATTATAACAGTATTGACTCTGATGTTTCTTATCTTAAATTTAGAAGAACATTCTGGTTATTTTATAATGTGTTATATCTAATGAAAATAACCTTAAAAGACAATTTAGAAAGGAGTATTCTTTGCTTGTCTTTTTTATGATAAGCTAGAACTTGACTATAATAGTTACATTGGTTTTCTTAGGTCAGATATGTTGAGTAAAAGAAAGAAGAGGTCTTTACATTAAGACCTTGTAAAGATACTACAATTTGGTTGAGAGAGATTAAGAAATACTCAAATAGGCTCGGTGCCTGTGGCTTAACAGTCTAAGGTGCCAGCCATGTACACCTGAGTTGCGGGTTCGAATCCATCCTGGGCCCGCCAAACAACAATGACAGCTGCAACCAAAAAATGGCCAGGTGTTGTGATGGGCTCCTGTGGTCCCAGCTACTTGGGAGGCGGAGGCAGGAGAGTCGCTTGAGCCCAGGAGTTGGAGGTTGCTTTGAGCTGTGATGTCACAGCACTCTACCCAGGGTGACAGCTTGAGGCTCTGTTTCAAAAAAATAAAAAATAAAAATAAAAATACTCAAATAGAATGAAATGAAGAGCTTACACAAAGTATTTTGATCTCAATCTCCAATTCCTGTGTTTGAAACAATTGACAGTAACCCTTAACTAGTGTGTGTAAGGAAATAGCTCATGTCAGAACTTTGCTTCATCCCATCCCACATCATTCGTATCAGGATACCAGCTTCTTACTTTCAGGGCTTTTGTTATTACATTTTTATTGTGACTTAAGTTTTTTGTTTTTGTTTTTTTTTTTAATTTCAGGTTAATGTGAGGATACGAACAACCAAATTATGATATTTGAATTTGTCAGGTAGAGTCCCTCTTGTAGCTGTGGCCTGTGTCCAGAAAGTGTGCCACACACCCCTACTTTCTGCCCATTCAGTGGGAGCTCCCCGAAACCTGTCTCTCCCCATTTCCTCTTCCCCTAACTTCAATTGAAATAATTTTTTTCTCCTATGTGAGGAGAAATTAGATCATCTACTGGCTTTATATTATCATTGAATAAATTGGATATTTGCTTTTCCATTCTTTTGATACCTTATTTACTGAGAAGAATGTGTTTCTACTCCATCCAGATTAACACAAAAGACGTCCCCTTTCACCACTACTATTCGACATCATGCTCAAAGTTCTAGCCAGTTCTAGAGAACCCCAAAGACTCAGCCACAAGACTCCTGGAAGTGATCAGGAAATACAGTAATATCTCAGGATACAAAAATCAATGTCCACAAATAAATAACCTTTGTATACACCAATAATAGGCAAGTTGAGAAACTAACCAGAGACAAAATTCCCTTTACAGTAGCTTCAGAGAAAATGAAATATCTAGGAATATACCTAACATAAGAAGTGAAGGACCTATACTTAGAGAATTAAGAAACCCTAAGAAAAGAAATAGCAGATGACTGAAGTTTTTTAAACCATACATTTTATAACCCTCTGCTATGCTTTGCAAATTGTTGACCCTATGTCTGTCAGGTTGCACATCTCTATTAACCTCTATGGTCCATCCATATCTGCTAGTAGCTTTA
This sequence comes from Arctocebus calabarensis, assembly GCA_963573935.1. Lineage (NCBI taxonomy): Eukaryota > Metazoa > Chordata > Mammalia > Primates > Lorisidae > Arctocebus > Arctocebus calabarensis. Next base: position 10,261 of record CAUYON010075617.1, read on the forward strand.
TGCTATTGTGTTGTTGCTGTTACTACTACTCCTGTTGGTGGAATGACAGAGAAAGAGTCATTTTCAAAATTTCTATCTGCTCAGAGAATGAGAAGGAAAGAAAAGCTGAATTATCAAGAGACATGGAAGGCATGATGTTTTCTACGCAACACTATTAAGTATAATTACTTTACTCATCCACCTCACACTCACTTCCCCACAGGCAAAAGTAGGATTGGCATTACAGAGGTTACTATTTAAACTCAGTACACTATCTTCAAGTCAATCCAATAATTGTAATAATAAGATCTTCTGATAATTGCATAACTATCTCTCCAAAACAATTCTCTAATTCATTAAAAATCATACAATTGTTTGTCTCCATGTTCAAGTTCTATGTTATTATACTTCTATTTTGAGGTCTTTCCTTCTAGAAGAAGTTAAATCACAATATCCTTGTGTGAAGTCAAATACTACAAATTCTTTCAAAGTCACAGGATTAATACCTTGTAATAGGTAAAGGGAGGGAGAGAGTTTCAAGTCTACAAACACAGAGAGGCTATAATATATAAAAATAAAACAAATTTACTAAGAAATTTGCATAGATCTGAGTTTTGGATCCTGAATAATCTATAAATTTTTTAGATCTGAATTTAAGCCTCTTGATTCAAACAAATATTTATTTTATATTAGTAGTTTATACTAAATACTAAGTATTTAATTTATTTAGTAGTTTATACTAAATTTTCCCTAATGATGTCACAACCTTTAAATTTTGAAAAGTGAGAAATTGGACTTCACTATTCACATTGCTGTTTCAGCCTTTTTCTCCACATCTGATAGTGTAGAAGGCTTGGCAACTCCTCTGGGCTTGTCTAGTGCCAACTTTCTCTTGGCATTTGGCCTATTTAGTCTCATTTTATTCACTTCTGCAGAAAAGTCCAGATAGAGTTAGGTTATTTTGAGAAAATTACAATAAATAATTTTTTTGGTAAGTGGCTGCAATCATTTCTAAATTAAAGATTTCTTTTTGTAAGTCATTGATAAATACTTCAGGACAGTTCAAAAGACAAGTAAAATCCCTATAGAAGTTTTATGCTTGTGTACATGTGTGTGCATGTGTGTGTGTGTGTGTGTGTGAGAGAGAGAGACCCGTTATGCTGTAAGAAAGATAATCTCTACATGAAAGATTTCTGAAGTTGAAATCATTTGCTTTTCTTTATGATAGTAGTTCTTATAAATTTTAATAGTTCTCTTTTTCTTCCTGACAGATTAAAGATATCTCAGGAGTTCATATTAAAGACAAAAGCAAAACAAAACCTGTACATTTCATATGACCCCCAAGAGAACCAATTTATTTATTTATTTTTTTAAAGAGAACCACTTTAAGTATGTGACTTTATGTTAAGCTCCCTGATTTATATCATATGCTTACCATTACGTTTGAATAAAAACCTTCAGATTTGGAGATGAGAAGTACTGAAATATAATGTGAAGATGGAAATATCATCACCAACTTCTTAACCCAGTATCTGTAGTACATGGAATCACACACACATACACACACACACACTCACGCACACACACATGCACGCATCCACTGAAGGGGTTTTTTCAAATTTTAAAATGTATCCTTTGTATCAAAGTGATTAATTTTGGTAAGCACTTCTATATTTATCTTAGTTATAAACTTTTCATTTGGGGACAGAAAATTTGTTTGAAATATAGAAAATTCACAGATTTTGCCACAACCAATCTCTTTTTTTTTCGAAAGGTCTTTATTGGTGGGGGAAGCTGCAGAGCAGCATTAAGGAGGAGGGGAGAGAGAGAGAGAAACGGGGAAAGAGAAGAGAGAGAGAACAGGAGAGGAGAAGAGACACACACGGGGGATGGGAGAGAAGAGAGGAGAGAGAGAGGGAAAGAGGGAAAGAGGGAGAGAGGGAGAGAGAGAGAGCAACCAGTCTCTTTAAAGAGAATTTATTCACTCTGTTTCTGCTGTTGCATGAAGAAGGGAAACTCAGTCACTGCAGGGATGTATGTGGACTTTTTATATAATCTTGAGATCATAAAGAATAATTGATTCCCATTTTTTCTGAATGTTTAGTTTAGAGACATGCTAATTAAGAAAAATAATCTACACCTTTTTTTGAGGGGAGAGGGACATAGTCTCACTCTGTTGACCTGGGTAGAGTGCCTTAGTGTCATCACAGCTCACAGAACCCTTAAACTCCTGGGCTCAAGTGCTCTTCTTTCCTCAGCCTCCCCACTAACTGGGATTACAGAGGTGCACCACCATGCCCAGCTTGTTTGTTTCTATTTTTAGTAGAGAAGGGATATGGCCCTTACTCAGGCTGGTCTCAAACTCCTGCACTACAGCTATCCAACAACCTTGGCCTCCCAAAGTGCTAGAAGTCCAAGTGTGAGCTACTGGGCCTGATCAAAATAATCTACATTTAAGACATGTAAACATTTTTTGGTGACTTGTAATCCTGAGGAAAAATTAGTGAAGAGTTAGATAATTGAATATTCACACATCACACACATACAGAGTAATTTCAATGTACTGTTTGTTTATTGATCAATATTTGAGCAAGTGATTCTAAAAGGTTTCTGCCTTGGTATTTTAGGAATCTGGCATTAATTATTTTATAGTCTGCACTATTACAAAATTATGAAACTTTATAAACTATCACAATAGTGTGTCTATTTTGTATATGATATAACCAGACTGTACATTTCTCAGCATATTTGATACTTTAATTCTGAGACATTTATCTTCCTAGTGTGAACTTGTACAAACAAGAGGTGGAACAGTACATAATGGCTGAAACAGTAAGTAACAAGAAACTGTGACAATATAATGTGTAAAATAAAATAAAATTCACATGTAGACAATTTCAGCAATTTTTACCATAATGCATCATCATTGTTTCTACGGGGAGGAATGATATGCTATTTTGGAGATTTTTCCCTTCTTTCAAGTTAATTTCTTCTAGGCACAGATTCTGCTCCTCTGACAGCAGCACAGTGCTCATTATGTGCCGCAAGTCATCAAATGGAGGTTAGGAGAGTGGAAGCCTGTTCCCTGAAGCAATTTGTTTTAGCAATGATGCTGGAGCATAGTTCACAATTATCTGGAGCCTCTTGAATAGGCAGATGGAGTTTGGTTTTTTCCCTCAAGACCATAAACTTGTCTGCTTCTTTTTTCAAAGTACATTCATCATCTTGGTTCCTATTTTGTTTAACCTTGTTCTGCCATTCTTTCCAATTATTCTGTTTCATTTATCCATTCTGGGCTAGCTAATTGGCTTTTCTTAGCCCTCCTTTTCACACATTTCCATGCCATTCCACATGTAATTCAAGTTCCATTAGCTCCCACTTCATTTAAACCAATATAGGACTCATGGGACCAGTAGGGATGCTGGAAACAGGTGCAACTGGCCAGATGGCAGCCTTACCAGGAGGGCAGAGAAGAAAGCTTCAGACTGCATGGTTGAGACAGCTAAAAGGCTGTCTGAGGGCTAAACTTTGATTTAATTGCTATAGCTATTCTTTCACTGGTTTCCCCTTAGAATCCAAATACATATTATATCCAGGCTTAAAACCAATTTAAGAAATAATCACATTGTTTATAAAACGTCAAGTACCCACTAGTATAATAATATGCATTGCCAAGATATTGCTTGGTTCTGTGTTGAGAAAGGAAGATAAACCAGTCCTAGAAATGATTTTGGTGGCAATATTCCTCTGAGAGAAGATATTTTTGTGCCCTATTTACTTCCCCTTCTTAGAGTAGCTCACTGTTTTGAACTCAGATGGTACCATTCTGAACCTTGGATTGCTTTACTTGTATGAACCAAGGATGCAAAACAGAGAACCACTGGATTTTGATGACTGCAAGTTCATGATATCCAGTGTTACCTAAGCCCTGGCCTAGTTATTTTTCCCATTATTTCTTTTTTCTAAAATATTACACAAGATAACTCAAACATTGCCATCAAATTCAGATTCTACCTACTTCACTTGTGTAAAGATCATTTGTTGGACCTTTACTTTCTTGTTGTCCACTGGCCACATATTTTTACACTATATCCATCTGCCTTTCATATGCCTTTAATGGCGTTGCATGTTGAAGGGGCATGATTACCTTGTAATTTTCAATATTAGTTATTTTTTCCCCTTCATTTCCCATTTTTCCTGAAGTAGGAACAATGAAAACTGTTAAGTCCCTCAATATGGAGTTCTTATTTTTCTACCTGAGTTTTTGAAACAGGCTATTTTTATTTTCCATTTACCATCTGGCCACATGTTTTCTTTCTTTTTTTTTTTTTCTTAGGGCCTTCTGTACACCGGCTGTTGCTCAAGGCTCTCTTCCATCTTCTGAAGTTATCGCTATTTGATCTTCTACGATAAACTGGCTCGGCTTCCTCCCACAGTGACTTTCATGGTGACTTTCTATCATGAATTAAAGTCCCAAATTCTTATCCCAGTCACGAATTTTTATTATATCTGATTTTAGGATTGTTAGACTTTAGGAGTGGTATGAAAGTTGTCTTAGTTCTATGAGCTCAAAGACTATTTTTTTTAAACGTCTTGTTAATCCCCTACACTTTCTTTTTTTGAGAAAAACATTATTTCTTTCTCTACTTTTTTAGCTCCACTGCTGAATATTCTGGTTTGAAGTTTTATTAATGCCTTTTTAAACTATGGAAATGGAGTCTACCTAAAATAATTGATATTAAAGATAACAGAAGCTAAATATCATTTAATACTTACTTTGTGGTAGATATATTCTTAGTAGATTCAACACATTTTATCATCTAATTTTCTCAATATCCCCATGAATTAAGCATTTCATAGATCAGAACATTGTGGCACAGAAAAGTAATGCAACTTTGTAGGTATTATGGAACTAACACAAGATAGAATTTGAGCTCAGAATTTCTAATAAGGAACAACTATAGTTATAATGTCTCTATTTTCCTTATTTCCCTCCTCTAATCAGAATGATGTCTTTTTAGACCATCATAGGACATTCCAGGGCCTGAAAGATTTCAAAAAATATCCTAAAATATTAGGATTTCCACATAAATTCATATATATTTAAATTCTTACCTGCATCCTGATTTTATTAATGGCCTTCTCATCTTTTCCTTGGAATTTAGATACCAGTTTATAGCTCCTGGAATCTGGGTTTACCCTTAGAAATAGCTAATCTTCTTAGGACTGCCTTTGCAGTATCCCAGAGTTTCTGGTAATGTGTGTCTTCATTATCATGCAAGCCTTCCTCAAGAGAACAGAAAGAAGAAATCAACAACTTACTGGGACAGCTCAAGCAACTGGAAAAGGAAGAACATTCCAACCCCAAACCCAACAGAAGAAAAGAAATAACCAAAATTAGAGCAGAATTAAATTGAAAATAAAAGAATTATATAACAGATCAATGAATCAAAAGTTGGTTTTTTGGAAAAGTTTAATAAAAAAGATAGAC
>CAUYON010075618.1:0-14784 GCA_963573935.1 Arctocebus calabarensis
ATGCCGTGGCTGTATTTTATTGGCCTTGGGTGGTGTCATGTAACACCTAGAACTAATGGAATGAAGACACAGCACCCTGAACGCTGTCTTCATCACGCAGGTGCACATTAAGCGGAAGGGGACTATGGGGAATTTTTGAAACCCATGAGGTGGGGTGGTTCGGTTGAGGGTGACGTTATCTTAGGCCATGGCTGGCCAGGCTCAAACCGGCCAATAGGCTTTATTGTGACCTTTTTAGGAAGGGCCAATGACCATACGGGCCAGGCTTTTTGGCGCGAGCTGCAGCGGGGAGGAGAAGGACTCCCGTCGCCATTTTAGGTTAAAGAGCCTGATGGTCGCCAACACAGGTATATGAAAAAATGTCAAACATCATCAATCATCAGAGAAATGAAAATTAAAATGAAAATTATTTTTCATCTCACCATAGTTAAAATAGCTTTTATCCAAAAAAACAGGCGATAATGCATGTAAATGCTGGAAAGGATGCGGAGAGAAGGGAAGCTTTGTACACTGCTAGTGGGAACAGAAACTGGTGCGACCTCTGTGAAGATGAGTATGGAGTTTCTCAAAAACGAAGCATAAAGCTACTGTAGAACCCAGGAATTCTGCTGCTGATATACACAAAGGAGAGAAAACTAGTATATTGAAAACATATTGATTTCTCCCCCCATGTTTATTGCAGCAATATTTACAGTAGCCAAGATTTGGAATCAACCTAAGTATCCATTAGAGGGTGAATGGATAAAGAATCTGTGGTACGTATACACAATGGAATACTATTGCATACAGTTATAATAAAGAATAAAATGTTACCAATCACAATGGCGTCATTAGAATCAGAGAACTCGGTTAAGTGAAATAAGCCAAGGAAGGCACATCTTGCATGTTCTCACTCCCATGTGGGAGCTAAAGATTAAAAACAACTCATGAATTCTATAATAGACATACTCTTATCTAACAATGTGAATGTTACTTTCTTCTCATTATCAATATTATTATTGCTTAATATTTCGATGCAGCAATTGTCTGATTTCTGAATATATTTTTCTTCATTCTTTAGGAGGTTTTTGTTTCTAGTCCTTATCTTCAACGTTGTTATTGTTGTTAAATTTTAAGCCTTTTTAATTCTGTGAAGGTAAAAAGTGGAAACCTAATAATCACATGTTTATGTAAAGAATAAAAAAAATAAATTAAAAAAGAACAACTCATGAGACAGAGAGTAGAATGATTATTATCAGAGGCTGGTAAGTGTAGCATGGAGTGGTGTACGAAATGTGAGTAGTTAATGGGTATAAAAATATAGTTAAAATGAAGTAAAATGAAGAATATTTCATATCATGGTGATGTGTCTATAGTGAACAATAAATTAGGGGATGCATATACTTTAAAATAATTAAAGGAGTAGAATTGGAGTGTTTCTAACACAAACAAAGCCTGAATGGTTCACCTGAGGTGATGGATATTCCAATTACTCTGATTTGATAAATTCACACGTTATATGCCTATACAAATTATCATATGTACCTTATAAATATATACTACATTCATGTAATTAAAGTAATTTAAAATAAAAAGTTAAAAAAAGTTGAGTATGATTATGTGAAAAAAATAAAACTTTAAAATAAAATCACAATCTTAATTCTAAAGATTTTCACATTTAGTCTGTGTAATATTTTTTAAAGAATACATTCTGTAAAATATTATAAATAGTATCATAGTTTTGGGTGGTGTTGGCCCAAGATATGGCTTCCTAACTTTGTATATTTATGCATGTATCATCATAATAATTCATAATTGGAGAGTGGTTCAGAAATACAGAGATAGCATTAACGTATTGATTTGAAGTTCTCAAAAGGAATTTAGAACATCTGTTGACACATAATTACATAAAGGACATTCACTTTCAGGGATAATTCAACCTGAGAGTACAAACACAGGAATCACCAATGAAAAATAATATATCCAACTACCTATTATAAAATCTATAATTATTATAGAAATAGTAGAGCAAGGGAAAGCAGACATTAGGGTTAATGTCTAGTTGGAATTTCACATTATTGCATGAGAAAAAGCTTGTCATTGGATAAGGAAATCTATGCATGTGTATACTGCATTGTGTTTAAGAAATGAGCTATGCGGTTCTCTGCTCTACTGTAATTAAATGAGATGTTAATGTAATTGTCTGCAAAGAAGAGATAGACTTCATTTAGACATATAGGAAAAGAAGATTTAAAGGAAAATGGAGGAAAACCAACAACTAAATGATTTGTATCTGAGGAAAGGTGGTGTTGGAAGATGAAATTTTCCACCTTCTCTATACCCTTGAGAAATGTGTAGATTCCTGCACTATAGTACTTCATTTCATTGTTGTGATTATTTGTGTAACTCTGGTCTTTACAAGTGCACTAAAGAATCCTCTAAGGTAGGCACCATATTTCTTTGTCTACATATCCCCAGTTTCTGGTGTAGAGGCTGTAACATAGTTGGTTCTCAATAAATCTTGGCTGAGTTAGTAGATTACCCGATTACAGAAGAGATGGCAGACTGAATCTTTGCTTTATTTCTTGTAATAAAGGTTTTTGGTCCCCCAATCCCACCACCCCTCCCAGATAACTTTAGCAGCCTGCCACTGTCCTTACTCATAAACCGCTCATTTGTGGGCCAGTGCTTTTTACACCTTCACCCTTCTGTGGAGATTTGCCCTTTGTTTCAATGAGGTTCACATAATGTCGTTACATACTAAGCTTGACCAGCAATTTCATCATTTGAAAAAAATTGAAGTAACAATGATTAACTTGTAGTGTTGCCAGAATAAATAAAAGTTGAAGATTCACACACATGCCCAATATCATGGTGCACCTTTAAATTTATATAAGCAAGCACAGCCTCTCAACCAGAAGTGTACACATTATTTCTAGGGAAAGAAATGTTCCTAAATTCATGTTGCCTTATTAAATATTCATGTCTTTAATGAGAAAAATATTATAAGTTTTTTCTATAATTGATTCTCTACTATAACAAATTTTCCATTTTCAAAAATATAGAAATTACATTTACTTCCCTATCAGCTCTATTAGAGAAGGAATATATCATTTCCTACACAGAGTTTATGAGACTAATTAATATCAAAATGTTGGAAAAGTAACAGGACAAACTGCAATTTCTTTACTGCTCTCCACTCTAATCAATTAATGGAAACAACTTTCTATTACCAGTTGAAATATTTCATAATGTCACCTACTTACCATAATATTTCAAGATGCTGAGAATTATTTTAATATCAACCTGAATATGGAGAATTCAATTAATCATTATATTTGGCTTTCAGCATGCAACTCATTTTTCAAGTTTCTAAATAGGCAAAAAATACCTATAAGCAGGAGAGCTTAAAAATGCTACAAAGATGTTGCTAACTTCCAAGTTGGTAGTGGCAGTTTCATGGGGGTGGGGAGAAAGGGTAAATACAAAGAGAAGCTTCTCTTAGCTTCGCTTTGCTTTCTTTTTTCTCTTTTCTTCCTCCTTTCTTTTTTCCTTCCTCTCTTTTTTCTTTTCCTTTATTTTTTTCTTTCCTTCATTTTGTTTCCTTTTTTAACTTAAATGTTATAAATTAGAATGTCTTTTTTCAAAAGAAGTACAAAACTATCATTAGGAATATCAAGAATGTTGCAATGTTTATTGCTTTGAGCCTTCAAAATCTGCTTTATGATGTAAATATTTATTTTATTTTTTTGATGAGTGATTCTGTTTAGTAAAGAAGTATAGGCTTTGTGGAAGGAATCAGGATAAATGTTTTAGGTTCATGGAAGCAGTCAAATTGGGTTAGTCATGAGAAGAAAAGATGCTTTTTTTTAACATCAAGAGTAATATTAAAAGTCAGAATTAATGTACACGTAGCTGCATAAAAATCATTGAAAGTTAAAATTGAGCATAATATTTGAAAATAAATGAATGTAATTTTCATTTATGAAATCAGTTATCTTTCCATGACACTATTTGAAAAAATATAGCATTATAAAAATTAAGTTAAAGAAAAACATCACTAGCTCTTGGAGAATAATTTCATAACATATAGAAGACACTTATAGAAAAAAAATAGAGATATACACAGATAAAGAAAAACATTTAACAATACCCATTAATCTATCATAACTCTTTCCCAGTAATTAAATTTTCTGATTCCAATATAGCATTTTACAGTGTTTTTTCACATGTAACACTTTCCTGGGATGAATAAAATTATTATGAAAAAAGCGAAATATATATCAATATTTTCTTCACTTTTAGAAAATAATCAAATTTCACAGACAAATGTGGAGGACTAGGATTATAAAAATGAAGAGCTGCAGCCGGGCATTGCGGCGGGCGCCTGTAGTCCCAGCTACTTGGGAGGCTGAGGCAAGAGAATCACCTAAGCCCAGGAGTTGGAGGTTGCTGTGAGCTGTGATGCCACAGCACTCCTCCAAGGGAGATAAAGTGAGGCTCTGTCTCTACAAAGTAAAATAAAATAAAATAAAAATGTAGAGTAATTTATCATGACAGAATAAATGAATAACTTTCTATTAACCAAATCAGACAGGTTTCATTGCTTAAGTTCAAGTAGTATAAATTCATTTCATGTCGGCAGGGTCAGTTCCAATAGAGCTGAAACTCAAATGATTCAGAAATTAATTCCATTATGTACTCACCATGGAAAATCAAAGCCTTGCTGGTATCTAGACAAATCTTATGTTTCTAAGGTATAATACTATCCTAATTTTAAGTTAGGAATTTCAAACAAAACATGTCTGTGAATCTTCTACAAAATTTGGTTAGGTATATGGTGTGCCCATTCACTTTTTTAACCTAAAAATAACATTTTAAATATTCTAAATTATGGTTATTATTCCACATTTTTATAATTTTAAGGGAAAAAAGTACATATAATTCTTGAGTAGCCAATAAAAGACAAACAGAACTTTATTCTCCTGATGAAAAATATTTGTATGCTATGATTGGAAGTAATGTCAAATAATAGTAAGTAATTTTTTTAACAAATGCATTTTATGTCACAAAAAATACAAAGGATGTCAAAAACTTTATGAAAATACTAAGAATGGAAAAAACTATATTAAAATTATAATACTCAATATATTCCAATAACAAAAGATAAAAATAAATCACATTTGATACCTCAGGTAATTGTAGAAGTCAAACAAGACTTGATTATTGCAAGTTTAATAAGTTTTTCCTTTTTTAAAATGTGTATATATTTTTGGCATCCTATTTTTCTAACATATATTGATAGAAAATATTTCGTGAGTTAGTTCTTTATATATAAACACCTACTTCATTGACATAAGCTAATTCATTGACATAAGCTATGGCGAAATGTTTATATAGATAGTATGCTTACAAAATAGACAATGCACATTATATTTTCCTTTTCCTGTTGAAAGAGAGAATTTGGAATAAATATTATTATGGTTAGAAAATCATAAGAAGATATAATGTAATATAAGAAAATTTAAGTCTTGCTACAGAGCAGAGTAGGAAATAAGGAGTTGTTATTTACTGGACATAATATTTCAGTTCTACACAATAAGAAAGTTGTAAAGATGATTTATAGCACATTTTCCAATAATTAGTAGACTGTATTAGGCACTGAAAAGTTTGTCAGGAGAGTACTTTGCATGTTAATTGTTCTTTCTACAATTAAAACTGGATGGGCTTTGTGACTGCTTCAACCAATAGAGAATGATACCTGAGCCATTATGTGACTTCTGAAATTCAGCCTCAAAAGGTCAGGTATTTTTTAACTCAAATCTTTCAAACACTAGATTTGGGGAGTTCACATAGTATGTTTCTTCTTGGACTCAACCCATCATGATTGGATAAGCTCAAGGCACATGAAGACACGAGGTTGAGGTGTGGGGTCTCTGGAATATCTTGTATTTTGATGTTCCTTAGAACTAAATTTGTGTGTAACTACAACTTGCTTATTAACTAGTACTTCATTGTCTCATAATGAAGACATCACTGTCAAATTGATTTCTCCTCTCCCTGGCCTTCGTTTTACTTCTGTTTTGCAGAATCATCAACATGTATTTTCCCAAATTTTGTGCCTTGATGGCCAGATCTTGTATTCTTGCTGCCTAAAGTCTTTTCTTCATTGATTGTTCATGTCAAATTAAGTTTCATAAAACTACTTTATCTGGGATACTCTCCTTTCTATAAGACTATAAGATCATTACTGTTATTGAATCAAGTCTTGTCTTAAAATCTTCACATCCAACAAACTTAGAATACATTCTAAAGTACATCCCGCTATTTTTCAACGTGAATGCCACTTTAGGTAGAAAATGTCTTTATTATTTTCTGTTTACTGTTGACAAACATTCCAAGGAAATATAGCAAAGTAGATTCCCATACCTCTTTTTGGAGGACACTTCAATCCTCATTACTCTCTTGTACTCATGGAAAATGTGTCCTAAATATATAAAATTAACTTTCCATTCGTTTTGGCTTTGACTTTTGCCCTCCATCAAATGGTATCTTTAACTTAATGTGAGAAAAATTCTAGTTATACTAAAATTCAAATAAATGATTAAATATCTCTCTTACAAGTTTTGTTTACCTTTTACAAAGTGTATGATATTCCTGATAATTCGGCAAAGCCACTTTGGGAAACATGTCTTACATGGAAAATACAAATCTTGAAGTACTTCAAAATATTATCAGGTACCCACTCATTTTTTACTCCTTTTGTTTTCCTCGCTTCAGCACAGAACTAATATCTCACTTTTACAAACCCATTGGGTTCTTTCAAGGATTTTCTGGTGTTACCTAGTATTTAATTACAACATGTAGTTTAACTTTGATAATGGTTATTTTATTGCATTGGATGATCCATCACTCAAGCTGTTAGCTCATAAAATACCAATTCCTGAGTGCAATATGCTTGTTATAGAATTTGTATTTCTTAACCATTCAAATAAACCTACCTGCTTCTTCTTCCACAACGTTAAAGTATTCATTTTCTGGAGTTGATGATTAGAAAAAAATCATAAAGCAAGATACCATCAATGCAGGAAATAGCCAAATATTTGCTGAAATATTTATTGAAAAACCATTAGCATTTTTTTCAGTGCTAAGGAAATTTTGTGTACACAAAATAGGGAAAAATGGTCTCTATCTTGTATCTTTATTCTAGAGCATAAAGCAAACAAAAACAAGAAAAACAAAAATACAGACTACGTGGATTAGTGACAAGGAATAAGGCAAAGAAAGTTTGGTATGAATAATGGATGTTACAGTTTAGGTTGTGTGTGTAGAAATTTTTGATAGAGCGACTGTAGAAGGCCTCACTGAGAATAGGAATTTTTGAACAAAGATCTGTGAGACCAGAGCCTTTCATAAAATGCTTGCCTGGTGCATTGGAAGAGCAGCAAAGAGGGGGTTGGTATGGCTGACACAGAAGAAGCAAATGTGGAAATAATAAGAGAAGAGATTGATGTACTAATATGATGAAGATCATGCAGGGTCTCACAATACTTTGATTTTCACCATGAGGTAGACGAAGCTGAGAGGAGTGTTTAAAAGTATAAAGGTGATTCTATTTACAAGGAGCACGTTAAAGTTCTGGCAGATGTGTTGAGAGGGATCAGGAATGGTAAGACAGAAGACTGGATAAGTCAATACTGTAATTATTCAGACAGGAAATTCTGGTTTCCTAGACCAGGAAAAGGACAGTGAGCAATATAAAAATGGCCAAAATTCAGATGAGTTTGTATGATATTGCCGTCTTCATTTACTGCAGGCTAGATCAATAAAGTGAAAGAACGGAAGTCAGAGATAATAGATTAATTTGAGTGCTGTCACTGGTATAAGCTTAAATGGAATGACTGTAGTAGAAGGTGAGTTGAAGATTGAATTGCAAAATCAATTTGTATAAGTGATGAATAGTAGGTATTAAAATATAGAGATAGAGATTAGAGATAAACTCTGGATTTAGGTTGAAAGTCTAGCCTGGAGATACACCTTTTAGGTCTTTAGTATCTTAATTGGACTAAAGCCACAGTTGTGGTTAAAATCACATAAGGAATAAGTCCTAACAGAAAACAAACTCTGTAAAGTATTAAGCTCTGAGTGATTTGATATTTTTGTAAGTAAAATAATGAGGAACAAACAGAAAAATACACTAGCAAGTACTTAACAAAATGGAAAGAAGAAAATTAGGTGACTGTAGTATTGTGGAAGCCTTGAGAAAAAAAAAAAAAAGATTTAAGAAGCAAAGAGTAACGCTCTGTGAAAATCAGGTAGGAAAATAACTGTCCAGTGTAGTAACGTGGGGATCCGTAGCAACTTTGGTAGCAGCAGTTTTGAGTAGTGGTGAACAATTGCTATTCTGTTTGGGGTTTTTTGTTTGTTTTTATTAGTTCAGAATTTTTTCTTTATTCCAAGTGGCAGCAAGCTCTCTCTATGTTGAACTTCCTAATCACTTAATATAGTTCTACTATTAACCAATATTTATGTATTTTGTGATACTTCCTACTTGAATGTGGGCAACTTTACTTTGAGGCATCTCTCTAATTTATGGACCCTTAATATAAAAATGTTTGGTGCTTGATGAAACGGGACAAAGGAAGGGACTTCCAGGAAAATGGGAGAAAAGTGTGGCAGACTGAATAAGGAAGCCTGGAGGGACCATGGAACATTCTGGAAACACTGTGATTCATTTGACCAAGCATGTCCCGCACACAGTACAGTTTCCATGTTTGGACATGGGGTCACACTTCACTGCACAAATGCCCTGAGTACTGTTAAAATCAACTGTTAGATTAGTGTTCAGCCACTCTCACCAAAAAGGGAAGACAATGTAGGTATGAGGTAATCTAGGGAATTAATAACCAACAGTAGAGGACAAAGGGGCCACAGGAAGATGCAGGGAGGCCAAGGAATGAGCTACACAATTTCTTTTTCTTTTTTTTTTTTTTGTTTTGAGACAGAGCCTCAAGCTGTTACCCTGGATAGAGTGCTGGGGCATCACAGCTCACAGCAACCTCCAGTTCCTGGGCTCAAGCGGGTCTCTTGCCTCTGCCTCCGAAGTAGCTGGGACTACAGGCGCCCGACACAACGCCCGGCCATTTTTTGGTTGCAGCTGTCATTGTTGTTTGGCAGGCCCAGGCTGGATTCGAACCCACCAGCTCAGGTGTACTTGGCAGGCGCCTTAGATCGTTGAGCCACAGGCGCCGAGCAGAGTTAAACAATTTCAAAGAGAGAAACAGAAGGTATTTCAAAGGGTGCACAGCCTCTGTGTCTATATCTCTCTCTTCTCACTAGTGAGAGGGACCCACTCCCCCCTCTCTAGAAGTGTACTAAGCTTTCACTTTACTTAAATAAACTTCCTCTTTCTTATACTAAAGAATATGGGAATTTACTTTTACTTTCTATTTAGGCAGCCCTCCCTGCTCCTGTTGTACTTTCCATTTATCCTCATTTTCCCTTCCTGTTCCAGGAGTACCTTGGTTGACCTTGCTGGTTCCACTGAGTAATTAATCCAGGTCATCTGGGATCGAGGAACAGAACCCTCTACCCCCAAAACTTAATTACATCTCATATTTTTGAATATAGATCATGTTCTTCATATTGACTCATTAGTTGGTAAACTATAAAGTTAACTTTATCAGTGAACTCAACAATCCATGATAGACACTGCCTGGCAATGGAGGAAGACTTTTCTTGCTCTTCTAAACACAATTTTGTTTATTCTGTATTTGTTCAAAAGATAAAATTTGGTTGTACAAACTTATCCAATTGTACGTGTAAATTCTTTATACTGAAAGCTAATCTGATCAGAAGCTAATGATAAAGCTTTAAATAAAGCATATCAATAAAATGCTGAAAATATAAAAAAGATATATTTCTATATTTCCTCACATGAGTTCAAATGCTACTGCTTCATCCCACATAATAAACATTTGTTAGAGCAACAAAATGTTTACTCAATTATAACTAAAAGAATTAAATTCTAGAAGCAGAATTTATGGATGATTCATGGAAATCAATTTCTATAAAAGGCATTTTAAGGACATAAACATGGTACCTACCCAAGGCAAAATTATGCATAAAATCATATTGCCTCTAAGGCAGAACAAAATCACATCTTGCAGGGAACATATTACAGAGTCACGGCATGAGCCTTGAATTCTATTTCTTTGAAGAGACTGAAAAAGAAAAAGAAAAATACATTAATAATAAGCTTCTGTCCAGGATCACAGAGATCTAAATTTCCTGGCTTGGATAGGTGTAAGCAAGACAACTCCACTTACTGTATGTTTTTTGAAAGCTACCGGTATCATGTTTTCAGTATTTATATTACCTATTATGAATTTATTTGACTTAAAAAGTACATTGATTATGAATAAGTGTCCAGAGTATTTTTTTTCAAACTTCTTTTGTTAAATTGGCATAGGGAAAATCATGTTGTTTTTCTCTTTATAAGTGACAGAGGGCAGAATAATTGTGTTATAAATTATTTTCATGGCAGTCTAGGGGGTAGGTGACGGTCTCGTGGTTGTACGTGTTTTTGTAATATCGAGTAATCCTGGTTTTTCATTTTCCCTTGTGTGTACGTGCCTGTCTCTTGCTCCTCTGTCTACTGAAGAGTGTATGTCCCTCCCTCTTCTGTCTACTCTAATTGTGTTGCTTCAAGGCAGTATTAAGATTTGAGTTATAGTTTTTCTTAAATCATGCAGAAATTACATCATATGACTGGACTGGGACATGAGTGATTTAGACTGTACCACGCCCACTGCAACTGGCCTACTCTGAAGGGTTCATTTAGTCATCCAAAAACTTAATCAGTACTGGGTCTGAAACCAGCCTACTTTGCAGCCTGCTGTTTACTTCAGTAGACAGAGGAGGAAGAAATAGACATGTACACTCAGGGAAAAATTATTATCCCTACTTTACAGTATGGGATTTTTACTTTGCCACACAGTTTGTTATCCTGTTACGTGGATACCTGGATTGCTTTACTTTGTTTTAAACTAGTGCCTTAAAAACATACTTTTTGGCTCTTAGATAACTAAAAAAAGCAAAGGAAAAGTAATATCCAGAAAAAAACAGCTGAATACACATAATCATCATGAAACTTCACACTGTGATATATCATCTCTGATACCATAAAGCAGATGTACTATATTTAGTTTTAATATCTTGGAAACAGCATGGATTCAAATTTGTGCATTTGTCAGTCCTCATAGGATCCTATTTCTTTTTTTCATAATTTTCTCTTTCACAGCTACCAAGGTTATATTCTCCTTTTGTATCTCAGTGGCATCTTTTTGCTATGATTTTTCTATAGGTGCTGGGAAATTTCATGGGGAACTTTCTGAATTCTGGATGCATTCATCATTTTATCTTTTCATGAAATTCTTTTAAATTTTTTTTTTCTTGGAGTTTTTGGCCAGGACTGGGTTTGAACCCACCCCACCCCCCCCCCGGTATATGGGGCTGGTGCCCCACTCCTTGAGCCACAGGCGCTATCCTTTTTTATGAAATTATTTTGTTTAAAACTTTAAAAATATTATTTAGCTTCAAATTTATTTTATTTTTTAAGGACAATGAGAATTTTGAAAACTTTGCTTAGGTTTTAACTATGGAATTTACCATTCAGGTCTCAGGTTATTCTCTTCTATGCCTGGGTATTGACCAATTGGATAAATAATTCCTCCTAATATCCCTGACACTTTCTATGCATATTATTATTAGCTACTTTGGCACCAACTTTCAGGGAGAATCAGTCCTCTATAGCTTCCTTGATGTTGAGATTATTTACAAAGTGCATAGCTTGACTCTAGAAGATGTTTTGAATTTGTCTGAACACTGTGGCCTTATGACCACCATAAAAAGACACTGGAAGTTCTGTGTCTTTTTATTTATGAAGAAAACTCACTACTAAACTGTACAACAGCTTGCTCTAAGAGCGCTTCCTCTCATTTAAAAGTAAAGGTGTATTGCTGGATTTACAAGTGAGATTAGCTGATAGCTTTCCTTTTTATTAAAACCTTTTAAAGTGTTTACAGTCAGCAGTTACCTATTCACCCTCATAGATGAAAATGACCTCTGAAAATAAACTTAATTTGGAAAGAACAGTTTTGAACTTGGTGGCATTAAACTCCTATACGTATGTATATGTGTGTATATATACACACATATATATGTATGGTATATGTCTATGTGTGTATACACACATATATGTATATGTAAAATCATTTAATCTGTGTAAGTCTATTCACAACATTCACTTGATAGCTATTGTTTTATTAGAATAATCATTTATATCAGAATAAAAGAGAAGATGATGTCTTAACTGACTTTGGAGGCTATGGCTAGAGCTGGTCAGTTCCCCTTTTCTAAGCAATGAATATGTACAAACCCAGCCACTTATTTGGGGTTTCGGTGGAGCTTTTACACTGTTGGGCCAATGTACACACACCCGAGTCATCCCAGCCCAGGTACCAAACAACTAGGCACAACCCCGATGCCTGCAGGCTGAGAAATTGTTCACATTAGTTCACAGGGAGCCTGTGATATAGAACTGTCTCCACTCTACTTGCATACGTAAGCTGCCCGCAACAGCCAGTTTGCTGTTATTCTGTTTTAGAGTGCAACTTTATATTTGACCCTGCCTGGCAGTTTTCTTGTATTTAGTCTGAAATTTATAAAGATCTGCTTTTCATTTACCTTAGTCTCACTGTGTTCTGTCCTACCATCAAAGAAACATTAAATATTATGAAACCTTTGGAATATATATTTTTACATGAATCTAAAATTACCTAGCCTTTGAATTTAGCACAAGATGCTATTAAATGGCTTCATCTTATACAAATAGCCTAAATGGAAAAACAAAAATAAGGAGGTGGATATTTGTAAATTTAGTTTTGGATAAAAATCCATTGTGCTCAATAAGTTTATAGGCCAAATGGTAAGCAATATGTGACTTTTGCTTATATTTTCATACATGGAGATAAATGCCTACATATTTTAAATACTGAAATAATTTTAGATTACAAATAAATAATTACCTGGTTTCTCATTTTAGAAGAAATATTGATAAATTGGAAGGCCTGCAGAGATAATGAAGAAATTTGGAAATTAATGTTTGTAGCACTCAGTTGAAAAACTCCTAGTTTTTTGAGAAGTTTCTTGTTATTTAGTCCTAACATAACAGTTATGACACAAAAGGATGCCTTAAATGGATGAAAAGTATGCTCAAGATAATATTAACAAAATATAGAGTGCCATTTATGTTTTCATATGAAGCTTCACCCTCATTTATTACAACTAGATCACTTTTATTTTGAGTAATCTTTCAGGCCCACTCTACTTGGTCAAATGAAGGTACGGAAAACTTTTAAATATCCCGGGGCTCACAAATGAATTTGAGAATGTTGTCTACCTTCTCACATTTTAGACTTTTGTGAGTTGCTAACATCTTTATGGTGACTGTGGCAACATAAATATTTATTGGACACTGAATATTTGTTGTTTGCTTTGCCAGATACAAATCCCACATGATTTTTTGACTATAACTCACAAAATAAATAGCATGAAACATTTGTTAAATTCTATTAGTTAAGAAAACCTAGAGGCAACAAATTATATAAAATCAGACGTCTTTAAAAGGTAACTCTGTGATGAGTAGACTCCAGCTCTAAGTTAGGTTTAAGTCTAAATCAGATAATTTGGCTTCTGTATTACTGTTTTCATTAGCAGCATTGAGAATGATGGAATAGAAAGTCCCAAAAGTCTTTCTACTCAAAAATTGCCTTAAGGCAATTGACCATAATTTTCATAACTACAGTTTAAGTCTACTAAATCTTTTAAGAATTTTGGGGCTCAGTGGGGTGCACTGTAGTTGCTTGTAATCCTAACACTCTGGGAGACTGAGATGGGAGGATCACTTGAACTAAGGAATTCAAGACCAGCCTGAGCAAAAGTGACATCCCATCTTCATTTAAAAATAGAAAAATTAGCCAGGAATTCTCAGGCACCTGTAGTACCAGCTACTTGGAAAGCTAAGAGAGGAGGATCACTTGAACCCAGGAGATTGAGGTTGTTGTGAGCTAGGCTGAGGCTATAGCCTTCTAGCCTGGGCAACAGAGTGAGACTCTGTATGAAGAAGAAAGGATGGAAGGAAGGAAGAAGAAAGAGAGAAAAGAGAAAGAAAGAAGGAAAGAAGGAAGGAAGAAAAAAAGAAAAGAAAGGAAAATAAATTTTGTTTGGTCTCCCATTGTGTCTGTTAATTTTTTCAGAGAAGGCAAGCTTTCACTATCTCTGTATGAAGATTCCTATATTCCTAGGGAATTTTCTTTTTCCTTTTCCTCTTTGTTAATAGTTAATACTGGTAATTTTAAATCATAGCATACCATTGTAACAATTTTAATTTCTAGTTCTATTTAATATAAAAATGACCAAACTTGACTAAGCATAAAATATGGTATTCCCAGCATGTTTATAATTGTTGCCTGAAGAAAAAAATCGTGTAAGGCATAGACTCTCATTTATATTTAGTAACAATTAAGTACTGTTAAATGTAAGCATTTCACAACTTAATGTAGGACACTTTATTGTCCCGTCCCGCGGGATGCGGTTATTCGTGGGGGCGAGGGGGACCGAGCCTGAAAAGGAATGGGCGAGAAAGAGAGAACGAGACCAAGCAGGTTTCTTGTCAAGGTCCGTTTAATGGCGGCAGAAAGCCAGTTTTTAAAGCTTACAAGTGAGCAGGGGGAGGAAGGGGCG